>JABCKD010001146.1:0-20443 GCA_013186415.1 Fusarium sp. NRRL 66088 | reverse complement strand
TATCTATATCTAGTTTACCTTTAATTACTAGTTTTTACATCATGCATCACTTTAGTGCTCACACCAGGGCCAGGGCCCGGACCACCAGCCAGTCAAGACAGTCGCTGAGAAATGTCAGGGCTCCAGTGGCGAACCCCGGCAAGCTGTCTGTCCACGTCTGGTTGTCATGCAGCACTGAATGCACGACAGCTGAGGGCTTGGTAATGCGTCCAGATAAGCGTACCTGGAGCTTTCTAGATTCCCTTAGATCTCGGGCGATGACTCCCAAGGTGCTCATTCGATCTCTTCCAGTACTTCTCCTGTGTAAGGCTTCCGACGCCGTTGTTCCTGGGCTTGACCTTGGCCCCATCATGACAACATCCAACGCCTTGTCCCCAGAAAAAGGGTCAGGGAACCGCTAGAGGTCCGGCAGCCCCCGCTCCATGTTTGTCCCACTTTCCCGCTGCCCGCTCCACTCGTTAGCAAGTGCCCACTGACTCCCATCAGCAACCCTTGTCTTGGACAGCGTCATCGATGATCACTTTACTGGATCCCTGGCTGATAGATTTGTGCGTGTCTACTACTGAATTTCCCTTATCGCTTATGAATATTCCGCCATGTTTTGCGGGCTTGTCCGGGCGAGAAGAAACTAGCGATGAAGCTGGAGGCGGTGGTGTGACTGCGGGCCGCTAATTAGGTGTTGGCAAAAGACCACCTGAACAGCAGAAGCAAGCCCCGGGAGGAATAGGGTTCTAGGCCGTTGTCACGACCAGCCGAGATGGGTTTCTGCTCTAATTCAGGGCGGAAACCCCGATGAAAAAAAAGCACCCGACGGGATGATGAGACAGAAAATTGCGCGCTCTTGGCCAGTCGATGAGCTCGTGTCTACTCTCAGGCTATCTTGTTGGGTCATCAGGCAGCGTTACTCCGCTGGCTCGTCAGCCGACATGTGACAAGCTTTTCTCTGGATGTGAGCTGAAGTCGCTTGGTTTCGGACCTGAATGAGTTGGCATTCGTGGAGGGAATCGGGGCGTGTAGCTTTTTAATAGGCGACTGACAAGAAATGCCACAGGAAACAGGGGAGGGAAGCAAGGGGTTAGGTTGCGATTCATGTTGGTTGTGCTTTGTGAAACTGGCCATAGAACGGCTCGAGCACGGAGGCTTCAATCCGGAGGCCGCATCGAGTTGTCTGTTCAGGGGCCAGGGTTTGCCGTGAACTACCTTCATTGATTGCGGCTTTATGCCGTGTGTGAAAACCTGTCGTTTTGCACGGTCATGCTCGCTTCACTCAACGCAAGGGAGCCTCACTGCCTGGGCGATTGCAGCATCTCCTCTCAAATTACGCAAATAAGCGGGCGAAACGTGGTGGCCGCGGGTGCCTTGGTCCTTGCGATGCCTATTGCAATGATTGCGAACCATCCATATCCCCTCTTGACTTGGAGCCTGATTCACTGACCACTGGTCGAGATGGATAGGTGCCGTGGTGGCGCGGCGGGGGAGGGAGTCCACTTCAGATAGCAAGCGAGCATCAGGTGCTCATCATCTACAGTAGCATTATTGATGAGATGGCTCCAGAGCGACTTGCCATGCCGCATTTATGTTAGCTTGAAATCAATAGCCTGCCTCCAGATACCATCCTCTTCAGTGATCCATCTGCGTACTGTGCTGTATCTCTGTCTGTCTTGGACATCCATGGCCCGTTTGCTTCGTAGCACCGTCGGTCCGACCCTCGCATGTCAACTCTGGTGCTCACCAACGGAAGTGAAAATGCAAAGGTCCGCTTACTTGAACCGAGTCCTGTGCTTTATACTCGAAGTTTGTGCTTTGGGACGCTTCGTACCCTGTGTATCCACCCAGGTAGAATGACATCTTGCGATTCAAGGCTGGGTGAGAGAATCATCATCCATTCCCCGGTCTGTCTAAATCAAGGCTGTCTCGGCAGCCCGTGCTGTCATGTACAGTGCGCCCCCATGCACACGCCCACTCACCGGGCTAATTGACTTAGCTTCTGAGACCCTGAAACCACTTAAAGTGTGAACTCGGTACCCCGAGAAGCTCCCAACATTCGAGCTCTTGAACGACGGGCCTGCTTTGCTTAAGCTCCTCAAGGGAAAGTCAGCATAGCTCTCCTCTTGAGGGGTCATAATCTCAAAATAATTTCCCTACGCACTGAATGGCTACTTACCAGGGAGGAGCAGTCGCACTTTCAAGACATCCATCCAGGTACCCCCAAGAGCCATGGACATGGCTAGTCTCCGTGTGAAAGGAGCTTTCAAGCATGCCGTTCACACTGTATCATGCCAACAGCATCTTGGAGAATGTATGATGCTAAGTAATAGCAGTTGATTGAAAACTTGTGAAAAAGACCACAGCTATTATATTATATACCTAGTTTTATCAAGACTGGCTTATCATGATAAAACATTAGCTAGTCTCAGGGCCCAAAGGGAGAAAGTCGTTCAAGCATCTTTCGCCAAGCCGTATGTCACACTGTGCGCAATCACCCCTCCACCCAAGTACCTCCCCCGCCGAGCTCCGATAAGCCGCTTATCGCTGCCTGCGGGACCTACCTCAGTCACCTGTCCGCCTTCTGCCTGATACCGCAGCACCTCTGCCCCACCTCGATCGGATTCACCTTCGACCCTTCTCAGCACGGCACCTCGCAAGTCACCTATCCGCTCGCCCTCTCTTACTCTTGCATTCATCTTCATTGTGCCTTCTTTTCTCATCTTCTCCTTATTCTCTCCATCTTCATCTCCATAACCTCTTCCTCTTCTTTGCGCAGGGTTTCGACCTCTTCCTCCATTCTACTCTGCCTCACCTGCCCCATCCTCGGCCCCGCTGACGTCGTTTACTGTACGCCTCAGCGGGAGACGTCTGCACTGCACTGCACTGCGCCGAGATACACCCCTCACCACTTCGATAAATTAACTACGGTTTGACCTTTTTTGTTCACGGCTGCCTCGCACGCCAAATTTCGTCAAAATGGCAGTGCCTCAGTATCGCGACGAAGGTATGATGAAATCCCAAGATCTGACCCCAATATCCTCCAGTGTCGAGGCATCTCCTAACCCTTGCCAGTGCTGGTCACGCTCGAGAGCATCGACCCTCCATCCGACTTTGCCTTTCCTGATCGCCGCTTCTTCCTCACCAAAGAGAAGCCTACCATTGCGATCGGGCGTACGAGCAAGCGAAACTCGACTTTCGAGGCTGCAAAGAACAATGCATGGTTCGACTCGGCTGTCATGTCCCGCACCCATGCTGAACTCAAGCTTGACGTCGACAAGCAGGTAAGCTTTTCTTTTAAACTTTGTGGTTTCCTATGCTGATGTGGCCTTTCAACAGAAAGTGTACATAAAGGACACCGGATCCCTCCACGGAACCTTCAAGAATGAGCAGCGACTGCTTCGAGGCTCCTTCTCCATCCTGGCCACCGGCGACATGGTAAAGTTTGGAATCCCCATTGAGAGAGGCATAGAGCGATACCCCCCCTGCACGATGAAGGCCCGACTAGAATTCGGCACCGTCGAGTAAGTTTTGCCCTTTCCCATTTACTCCGAAAAACTAACCACCGCCTCAGCCCCGAGGATCGACCCAAGGTTTTCAGTGTCCCCGATGACACTGACGTGGAATATTCGGACAGCGAGAAAGATGAACAAGTCCGCGAGAGCTACGAAGTCCTGCGCACCATGAAGATTTTCCCCGCCGCATTTCCCGCATCGTCTCCCAGCGAGTCCCCAATCGATCTCACATCAAAGGATCAATATCCTCTGTCCAACGTGAGGGACGAGGTGGACCACCCGGCTTTGATTTCTCCCAGCACGAAGGCTGATTCAGAGATGACGAGAACTCAGGCTCGTACATCTGTTCCTGTTCCGATTGAGGATTTTGATTATGATGCTCCTCACTCGTCCCGTGACCCTTGGTCATTCTCAAACGTTGACAATATCAACCTTACACAGTCAACGGGTATGGACACGGAGAGTTTGCCTGGGACCGAATCTGACGATGAGAGCGTTGGATTCTCCCCTGTGTCTGCCATCATGGGAGACAATGATCAAGATTCGGATGAAATGAGCGAGCAAGACTTTGAGGAGCGTGATGAGTTTGAGGAGGATGAGTGTATGGACCACCAATACTTCGATACTTTGGCCAGTATTGACTTGTTCTCAGACAACTGCGAAGATCCCCTGGACGATTCGGACGAGCAGGAGGACCAGGAAGACCAGGAGGACTCAGAGGACCCAGAGGACAGTGGCCATATCTGGGAATTTTCGCAAGTCGGGAGCCGCGTAACTGTGACTTCCTCCCTCCCTGGCTTTGCCAAGGAGATTCAGGTCGCCCCCGTGGAAGTCCAGACACCAGAACAACCTCAACCAGCCAACCGCGGAACAATCAACCCTCAACAGGCTGGGATGGATTACCTCTTGAACCCCTATCCCGTGGCTGTTCTGCCACGGAACCTGGTTGTGCACCCAAGACTGCCTTCCATCTCGGAAACTATTCCCCAACAGCCATTGTTCTCCCGTCCTTACCAGGAGGGGTTGTCAGGAGCCGAGATGCTGGGTCTGAAGACAGGAAAGCACGAATTTTTCGCTGCTCGCGAAGCAAACAAGGCCGACTCGTTGTCTATGGCAAGTGGCTCGCAGCTACCTCAGCCCCGTTTCCAGACACCACTGCCAGTCCCCCAGAGTCCTCTCTCCAGCCCAGATTCCCGACGACCTCCCCGCAAGCATGCTCTTGAAGAGGGTTTGCGTCCAGTTCCGTCCTTCTCCAAGCGAAAGAAGGAAACGCACAACAATGACACGAACGAAGGACTCCAGCTGGTGAATTCTGACCTAGCAAAGTCCGGTGCTGAGTTCCTCAACACGCCCCCCCAGGAGTCCGAGGTGCCTTATCCCACAGAGGAGCCCGCCCTGGAAGCATCATCTGCCTATGAGTACGCTATTAGCAAGAAGGACAATGATGGTGCTGCAGCCAGCACCGATGCCGTTATTACGGATGCCCCTGCTGCTACTGTTGATGCCGTGGATGTTGTCGATGGTGGTCTTGTTGCTAATACTGCGGACAAGGGAGGAGAGAAGCCTTTGGAGTCGACGAAGGGCGTCAGTGAGGAGACCGACGAGAAGGCCGCGCCCTCCAACGATATCGCTGAAGAACCAGCTCACGTAGTTGAGCATACCGAGCCCAAGCTACCTGAGGCGTCACACGACATGCCGGAGACTCCTCGATCTTCGAAGAGAAAGGCCGAAGACATTTCTCAGCTGACACCGGAGGAAGAGAAGCACGCCGAGGTGCTTCCCCGACCCGACCGATCACACTATTCCCATCTTCGGTTCAGACGCCGTGCCAACAACACGACTCACTCTGCAGTTTCCGCGTCCGCGTCAGCGTCAGCCCCGCCAAGCAAGCGTCTTCGACGTGTCGCCGAGGTGGTCGGCTACGCAGCACTTGGCGGCGTCGCTGTCATGTCTGCTCTCATTGCCACGGCCCCCACACTGTAGAAGGGAGACGGACGATTCTATTCCTGGTATTGGAGTTAAGGGAGGATTGCGGCTTTGAGGGATGGATCTTTATGCGACTACTGGCTTTTCATGTGAACATGAGGACTATGCAAAGTTGGAAGGGAAGGGACAAGCTATCTTTTACAAATGCGCCTACTGAGCTCAGACAGACGGTGGACAGGCGTGAGGGATGATTTTCTTGTCAAGTGTTATTAGGAATTGATGATTACGTACCCATTCAAGCTCAACGTGACGTGATGCCCGGTTGATAAAGATTAGAAGAAGAGTACTTAATTCATTTCTTCTATTAAAGTGAGCATGGTGTTTGTTTCACGTCTTGAAATTCTTATGGTTACTTTGTCTCTTTTACGTAAAGTTCTCTAAGACCTATCATCTCGGTCGGATTTTACTCTCTCAAAACATGTCACCAAAATCACTTTCCTGGAGCAGAGAGCATATAGACAAGTGTTGTATTGCCAAGAAAAAACTAGCTGAGTATTTCAGTATCTAGATATACAAACTTCCGCCCCCCCATGTCATTGTCTCATGCATTAGAGAACTACATATTTGACTGGCTCCTCCCTTGTCGATGAAGCCCACGCAATCCCCCCTTTTTACACCAAACGCCAGACCAATATTTCGTTTCACTCCAAGCTTTCCCAAGGATATCCCAGGCGTACACACTCGTAGCATCGTCGTCATCAATACGTGAAAAGTCCCTTTTTTTGTTGTTATTTTAGTTTTGTTTTGTTGTCTTTCCCATCACTGTTGCACCTTTCCTGTGATCAAGCTTTCTAGCTCCCATGGGCTTAGTGTACTCCTTCGCCGTGAGGCCGTCTTGCTTGTTCGTCGTTCACGCCGTCTCTTTTCAGGTTTGAGTTGGTGCTCCTCTGCTGGTGGCGTGGGGTCCCTCTTGACGGGATCCACGTCCTCAAGTCCGTTTCTCGGAGAGTTTTGCTCTTGTGTTGTCTTCTCTGGCTCTGGCTGTGACCTGGTGATGGTGGGCTTCTTGACGCCGCGAGTCCCACGAGCAGCACGGAGTTTGGCCCGTACTCGGGCAGCGTCGGCCTCGCGCTCAGAAGCAGCCAGCTTTGCGGCAATGGTGGCCATAGTGAGAGGACTCTGTTGAGGAGCTGGGTCGATGTTTCGAGGGAGTGGGAGGCGTGATGCGGTGCGGCGTGGCGATCGATTGGGGGATGGCGGCGCAGTCCCTGACCGAGAGTCGGGTCGATCCACGCTGCGTCGAGGGCTGTCTCGATGAGGCGTAGAAGTCCTGTCGCTTCGTCGAGGACTGTGTTGCTGAGGAGTAGATGCTCTGTCGCTGCGGCGAGGGGTTTGTTGCTGGGGCGTAGACGCTCTATCACTGCGTCGGGGGCTCCCTCGACGAGGAGTAGATGTCCTCGTTTCACTCATCTGAGGCGCGGGCTCAGGGGACTTGACTAGGAGGACTTCCTCAAGAGACGAAGCGGAGGAGACACGGCTCAGAGGGTCCCCGTTTGCTCGGATGGGTAGAGGATCGGCCAATCCAGCCATCTCCCAGGTATCTTCCTCAACAATGGTGGTATAGTCACCATACTTCTTGGGATGTCTGTTGAGTCGCGCAGAACCACGGTTGCCCGCTGATGCGGAATCTCGAAGAGGCGACATTTGAGGGGGTTCTGGTAGAGGTGATGAGTCGGGCTCATGCTGCATGAAGGGCACCCCGGTTGATTGTTGAAGGATCTGAACGTTGGGCTCCTCCACATCGTACTCCTCCACGGGTACGTGGTCGTCAAAATCGGATTCCGGGTCGCTCTCGTGGTCGTCTTGGTCATACTCGTCGATGGTCTGCATATGAGGAGACCGGTGCGCTGAAGGACACGGCGAGTTCATGACATCGTTGTCGTCCTCTGGCTCCTCAGCCACAGCTGAGAGCCTCAGGCCACTGGCTTGTCTTGTCTCTGCCACGTCTCGAACACGCACAGGGCTGAGTCGAAGTCCCATCTGGAGCTCCTCCTCGCAGATGGGCCTGCCATTGGCGGCCATTCGCTTACGCCAGCCATCAATGAGGTGGACAGCCTCTGTCCATCGGCTCTCCATCTTGACCCAGCCCTCCTTGAGACGGCTAATTTCCTCCTCACGGACCATGACCTCCTCGATGGGCACAAAGGATGGGTTGGTTAGAATGGTCCGCATGTGGTCCAGCACAGAGTCCAGCTCTGCGGCCATGTCCTCCCAGCCCTCTTGCTTAACAACGAGGCCGTCGTTCTCGCTGCTCCATCCGCTCATGTTGCGTAGTTGCTGCATTGTCCTCCTCATTATGGTCAGGATAGCCTCGTTCTCCTCGCTAAGGTTCTGCGCCAGCTTGGCCAGGAAGCAGTTGGTCTCGTTGCGCAGGTCATAGTCATCCGACTGTGTGCTTCCTCCTCGTGCTGGGGACGATTTTTGTTCGCCAACATCTCCTGTGACTATGATCGAGGTCACACCAGGGTTTCCTCTCGCCCCTCGAGCGCGACCAGCTTCGCCGAGCTGCTTCTTGAGGGTATCAATCTGGCGATCGCGTCGACGCACATCGGTAGCGCAAGCAGCGCGCGCCTGGGCGACCAATCCCTTTGTGCGGGCAACTTCTTCTTTCAAGCCGCGGATGGCAGCATCAGCCGACTTCATTTGTGTCTTGAGGGCAGCCTCGGAAGCTTCTGCGATGTCGAGCTTCCTCTTGGCCTCGGTGTGCTTCTCTGCTAGGCGCGCAATGTCGTTTGTGTGTTTGAGGTTGTCGGCGCGAAGGGTTCGCATGGTTGCAGAGAGCGATTCGCGATGCTCGGCGTCGCGCTGAGCTAGTCAGTAGACGTTCAGCACAGAAAAGGAGGTCACATACATCGCGCCGTAGAATCAGGTCGTTGAGGACGCTGACGATGCGTCCCATTGTCGCAGCAGCTTCATCATCGAACATTGCCGGACTGGCAAAGTCAATGCTCTGACCATCGCGAAGGAGTCCTCTCGAGAGGAGCTGATTGTTGATGTACAGCGATGCTGTACGAAGATTGTCGGTGTCGATCATGCTTAGGGAAGGGACTGAGGAAGTGTCGGAGCGTCGATACTCATGTCCCTAATCTAAGTAGTTTCAATGTGACCTTTCTTTTTGAGAAACTGTCCAACGGTCGAGTCGGCAATGGATGCGCATATAGGTAGCAAGAAAAAGCTGAAGCTCCTGGTCGTCTTTGTTTGGGTTGGTTGCTATGTGGGGTTGCAAAGTAAACAAATGGAAAGGGCCAAGCCATTCAAGAACAAAGAAAATCACGGATGACTAAGGCAGGGGCCGCATCAAGGCCCCAGCTCCCAAGGGCTCCCAAGGTCCAGGCCACGCCTCTACCAGGGTCATCTGTGGCGGGACAAGCTTCGACAGTTGTCACTGCAGGATGAACAATGATGCTCTATTTGCTCCCCTCGAGCCGCATGCCCTTGGAACTGGAGTTTGGGGTCGTGCCCGCGGGCCGTCGCCTGGGTCGACAGGTCCACTCGTCCGACTAGAGCGCCATGTTGGGCAACAAGACCGTCGGTCAGATCACAGCGTTTCTACGGCAGAGACTGGGCCATATGCAGCAGAATCCAGCTATTACGTGCGTCCATGGGTGAGCCGAGGGGTCAATGGGTCGAGGCGGTCAAGACAACAAACATTTTCGCTGCAGGGGACCCGACCATCATGACGTTGTCCTCACATAAAGGCCTTGACTTGAGACGGCCAACAGACACGACACAAAGACACGAAGCAGTCCAGAAAAAGAATTAGTACAAGTGGTCAATGCAGGGGCTTTATCTTGTATTGACGTTTACAGTATACACCACCACACCTCTCCCGCTGTCAACGTCAATGCCCGATCAATCGTCGGATCCAATCGAAGCTTCCCCTCACTTGTCATCATGGCTGGCCCACACGAGCCTCAGGGCTAATACCCGAGCTGCCGGAACGGCTCAACGGCCCCAAGGGTTACCCTGATAACCGTTTCTCCCCACCTAGGGCTGCTGGGGCTTCTGGAGCTCCTGGACCCCTATGTAGTATTGGAATCCCCTCATGTGGGCCGTCGTGAGGATTCTTCTCGGTTGTTGAGGAGAAGCCTGGGTAAGGAGTTCGTCTCTGCCTCCATCCGTAGTGGAGGCATCTCAGTCAAAATTTTGCCTCTCCACAACGCGGCTCTCACCATGCAGATGGAACCAAGCCGTCGGCCAGAGGATATATGCAGCTCACCAGGCAACTTGACTTGAGTATCTGCCCCGGTCAAGCCGGTATTTTGCTGTGCCTCTGAATTAGCTCCTAGCAGGGTAGAAAGGCCGACACTAAAGCGAAGAAACGTGAAAAGATCTCAGACAAGTTGAGAAGATTAAAATATCGCGGTTTTTTTCGGCATCCAGAGGGGAGCTCGAGTTGCCTCAAACTTCCCTCATGCTTCGATGGCCCCGCGACGTCATCATGAAAGATCAAAGAGCAAGTCAAAGGACAAGAAACACACCAGGCTGACTTACTTGATTCTTTCTCAGCTCAATTGACTTCATGTTTCGGGCCGGAACTTCCCCCTCTTCTCACGCATTGCGTCCACCTTCTTCTTATCCTCCTGGAATCTCTTGAGCAAAGCCGCCTGCTCAGCCTTCCTCCTCTCTCTCATCTGGAAGCGGTAAAAGTCCTTCATCTCTGACTTCTTCTTGCTGTCCTTCTCAATCATTCGCCTCTTGGCCTCCTCGGCCTCATTGCGGCTAGCTGGAGCAGCTCGTCCACCACGCGTCACTGTCACGAAACCATCTTCGTCAGGCTCGTTGCGGAGGCGCTTAGCCAGCTCAGCCGCTTCCTTCTCCTTGCGGTTGAATGTGTTGAAGAAGGCATGCACAGCCTTCTGAGTGGCTGGCTTGTCGACACGCGAGAGCTGCAGATGGGAAGCAATCCATAAAGACCCGAGAGCTGGGACGTCGTCAGACACGCCCTTGCCCCATGACGGATACTTCTTTGTCTTCTGAAGCTTGGCGATGGCCTTGAGCACTAATTGCACACTCTTGTCGTCGGCGAGGAGGACGATGGCCGTGCTACTGCTCCGCTGTACCCGACGAGTCCAGATCTGTGGCAGCTGAGCCGCCTGCTCTTCACGGTCTTGTTCCTCCGCCTCGACCTCGCCGCGCTTCCTCTTGCGCGCAAAGCCCGTGACCTTTATGGCTTGCGCGGGATCGATTGGGAGAGCCCTCCGAGTCTCGTCCTCGAAGGCGATGCTCTCGAAGCGCCCGGCGCCCACGAGCTCCGAAAAGACGGCGCGAAAGTGGGGTTCAGTGCTGTCCACGGGAATATTCTTCAGGAACAGACTTCGTGAGTCGTTTGCCGTTGGGATCTTTGGCGCATTTCGTCGGACGCGGATCTCGTGGATGGCCGTTTCCGGGTAGGATGGCGTCGCTGGGATCTTTATGGGGAGGACAGCGAACTGATCGCCAGTCTCTTCGATGGGGGCCATGTTGATTCACCCGTAGAGTCACGTATAAAGGTGAAGAAGCAGCGTGTCACGGTGATGAGAGTTGGCGTCGTAAAAGATTCAAGTTGAGCTAGAGGCATCACGAAAAAAAGTTCAGACCCACTTCAAGTTGACAGTGTCATTTGGTTTGGCGCACTGTCCACTTACACCACGAATGTGATACAATGCCCGCCCTCTCAACCCTCTCTCACTTGGTATTGAAGTATAAATCTCATAATGTTGATTCACTTCGCTCAGGATTCCGTAAACTGACCCAGGCTCAGGGCATCAGTTTATCCTCCTCCAAGGGTTCATGTTTGTGTACGGCATCTGGTCCTTCATAGCCACCACCCGTACTCAGCCTGGTCAGACACTCGAAAAACCGTCGACTTCCTCTCTTTGAGGGCCTTATCTTTTCGCTGACTGCAACTGGGTGTAGTTAATCCTCTACTAGTGTCCCCTTTCTTCTTTTTAGCCACATTTCCCAAGGCGCTGTCACCAACTATGACTCAGTTCTTATCGTCGATGCTACTTGAGAAGGTGAGAGAAGTTCGGTTCTAGCCCGGATGCATTGACTTTAGGGAAGTGTTAGGTCCTAGGAGCGAACAATGTTACCTATTTCTTGCCCTACCTAGTATCCTAAGACTTAGGGGCACACGGCTTTTCCTCTATCCTTCGCCCTTCACCTCCTCCGTCCCTCTTTCATCTTCACCATCTTCCACCCAACTCTTCCTCCTCCCAGCTAACCCGCTGCGACTCTACCTTTTGACCCTGACGGATTTGCCTTCTTTTCGCTTGGGGCGCCTTGCGTTTTGATTCCTCTTGGTTCTTAGTATTTTCTTTCGAACGTCCTCTCCCCGCCACCAACAATGTGTATCCTTTCGTCTTGCCTTCTTGTCTCGCCTAACGGAGTTTTTTTTTTACTTGGAAGAAGCCCGATATCTCAAATATGAGAGTCTTTTTATTACAAGAAGTCTGGCCACCTCCAATCTAGCTGTCCGTGCAAGACCTTCCTGGCCCAGACCAATGCCATGAATCTCGGCATCTATATAGCTGGCAGAGCTGGGGACGTCCATTTCTCTTGTAAACGACACACTTCAAATTCGATCGGACATCACACCCCAGTGGCGGTTGCCACGTCGACCAGTTGGCTTCTATAGGGGGTTCGACCCGTGGCCTGAAGGCCTAGATCCGATGGTATGAAGACGTGAATGGAAATTCAGCATCAACGGGACACTCCTGAACAGGAGGGCGGTACTGAGCAGGATGACTAGAACATGGAGGATTAGGGCAGAGTTGGAAATATGGAATGAGCAGGATTGGGATTCAATGATCACGAACATCTTGTATCAGAGACGGGGTACCTAGTAGTTGAAATGCCTTTGAGGCCAACCTTGAGCAAATCTTTATCAGCATCTCCTCATTCCATTTGACCGTTTTAACCCTAATTTGGGATGAGAAGATCAATATTGAATAATTCTTATAGGGTACCTATCTTCTAACTCTAGATCTTAAGGTCAGGTCGGTAAAAATGTGAATGTGTGTCATACCCTAGATATACCTCCTACATTCACCTAGTCTCTAGGCAGGCTATGCTTGAAACCAAGTGCCAATGTAGATGAATACAGCTTCATATTGGGAGGCCTCGTCGTTGTTTGCCTTGGTGTGAGGCATCCAAGTGATGATGCAGGCGGGGTTGAGCCACCCCTCCCCCACCTTGTGCCACTCACAACCAACACAACCAAAGACATCAACTTCACTTATCGCCAACCTCAACTCAGCGCCTACAAATCTACAGACGACACTTAGCGGCAGCTTTCACCAAATCCTCACTTCGACTTGTAACACCACAGTTTATATCAGAAGAAAATCACAATGGCAACTAAACCAGCGCCTGGACTTTCGGCTGAGCAGCTTGAGGCCTTCAACCGCGACGGGTATCTCATCATCCCGGGAGCCCTCTCTAGCTCAACCGTCACCTCCCTCCTAGATGAGACTCATCGTCTTCTCGACTCCTTTTCACTTGAGGATCATCCCTTGACCCGTTTCTCAACCGGCGAGAAGCGCGACCACGTTGGTGACGACTACTTCCTAACCTCTGGCGATAAGGTTCGCTTCTTCTTCGAGGAGGACGCCTTTGACGACGATGGCAAGCTCGTCAAGCCCAAGGCCCGAGCCGTCAACAAGATCGGTCACTATCTGCACGCTCTGTCGCCGCCATTTGCCCGTCTGCTTGACCACGACGCTGGCAGTGTTAGCCCGCCTGCCGTTGCACGGAGCCTCGGCTTCAAGGATCCGCGATGCCTCCAGAGTATGGTTATCTGCAAGCAGCCCGAGATTGGTGGCGCCGTGCCTCCTCACCAGGACTCGACTTTTCTTTACACGAAGCCTCCATCGGCCGTGGGTTTTTGGTATGCGCTCGAGGATGCAACTCTTGAGAATGGATGTCTAAGCTTCCTACCTGGATCGCACCGCTGGGCGCCTGTCGAAAAGAGGCTGGTGCGAAAGGCCGGTAATGTTGGTACCGAGATGGTGGACAACGACGGTCCGCGGTTCCCGGCAAAGGAGGGATATGGAGGAGCTGCGCCGGAATCACATGCCGAGTACGTTCCCGGAGAGGTCAAGGCTGGAGATCTAGTTTTGATCCATGGCAACTTGTTGCACAAGAGTGAGAGGAACACCAGTCAGAAGGGCAGGATCATTTACACATTCCACATCATCGAGGGACAGGAGAGGGACTACGATGAGAGGAACTGGCTTCAGCCGCCCGCGGAGGGTTTCACGAAACTGTACAGCTAGGTTCACTTATACAATATATGCCAGGTGCGTTATGGAAGCCTATTGCAAAGTGCTCATTGAAGCATTCATCTATGGTCCATCTTACCTATCCAAAAGTAACTAAGCCACTATACAAGCAGAGTGACAAACAGGTTCCGCGGGTATCTAACAGGGAACTGGTATCCAAACATAATTGTTACAGCCTGTCCAATCTCACCACGCCGACACTCACCATCCCTCATTATCATGGCATGGTGTCCTGGTATCATCAACTCTTCACTCATCATCTGACTCGTCCTCGCTCGAGTCCACCTCCTCCGAACTAGTGTCGTCTGAAGACGATGAAGAATCGCTCGAGTCCTCTTCGCCTGGACGTCGGTAAGGCCGAGCAGGACCTTCATTCTCCGACTCGGACTCAGATGACGAGCTTCCACTGCTGCTCGTATCGGAGTCGCTGTCTGAATCAGAGTCAGAGTCAGACTCCGACTCGGAGCTGCTGGTCTCACTGTCGTCCAGGTTGGTACGCAACTTCCGCTTCCGCTTTCCAGTGCCATCATTAAGCTTGACACGCTTATCAGCATCTGTAGTCGTCGTGGCGTTGTTGTCACTGGCGGTGATGGTCTGAGAGGATGTTGTGCTAGTCTCGGTGTCATCGCTGTCGGACAGCTCCTCGATGATCAGCTCAGCTCTCATGCGCTTGACGAGTCGCTGGATAATAATGGCGTCATCGTCTGAATCAGAGAGGTAGTCAACCTCTGTAAAGCCCTTCCTCTTAGTCCCTACGGGTTGGTTCTCCAGATACTTGGCAAGTACCGTCTCATATCGTTCCTGGGTGGCCTCGAGATCCTTGGTTCCCTCGGGGAAGGCCTTTGCCCCCTCGGCCTGGTCCTGATCCCTAATCTCCCTCGCAGTATCTCGCAGGCGCATCCTTACGAAGCCCTTCAAGTCTTGGATGTAGTCGTAGAAGGCGTCGATGTCGGCGGCGGGGATTTTATCGGCATCGAAAACGTGCTTGACGAGGTTGCTCTGGTGAATCTTGTTGAACTTCCAGCTATCACGAGCCGTCTTCCAGAGTCTCAGGTGCTCCAAGGCAGGCTTGAGGTCCGTGGGAGCCTGGGGCTTTTCCTTCTTGGCGGGGCCTTTGCTCTTGGCCTTACTCTGCTTGGGGGTCTTTGTCGGGGTGTTGAACTTGGAGGCGACACCGGCGTTTGTACTCCTAGAAGGTGTGTCGGCAAAGGTGACCGACTTCTGCCTCTTTAATTGTCCATTCCGGTCTGCCGTGGTCTCATGCTGGCGTGGTCGCTTAGCAACCTGGGAGGAATTGGAAGGCTGCGGGGCGTCGAGTTTTCTCTTTGTGGCAGACTGGGTGGTGCTTGGGTGCCCAAAGCTTTGGCTTGCGGGCTCGGATGCAGCAGATGGCTGCTTGAGCTTGAGGCCCAGTCTCTTCCACGCTGGCACCTGCTGCGCTGGCGCGTTCCCTGTGGATGAAGACATTGTGTGTGGGAGATGGTGTTTCTGAGGAGCCAGGGAACGAACGGGAGCGAGAGCGGAGGAGGATGCAATGTAGAGACCCAAGCTCTGACCTCAAAGTGCCAGACTTTTTTTTTTCTCTGCTCTGCGCGTCCTGGGCTGCACCTTTTTTTCGCGGTTGCTGGGGTCTTGAATTTTTTCTTCTAGCTGCTGCTGGGCGGTGGACTTGTTGTTGACACTGGCCTATTGGAACCAATAGCAGTCAAGCATAGGAAAAGAAGCGGTTTGTAAGAATCGCCAATGGCTGCAGGACAGGATCCTCTAGCGCAAGTGCAAGGTCGATATGCAGAGTGTCGTGTTGTTGCGGGCCGGATTTCCTTCGATGTTTGTTGGCTGCAACTTTTTTCTCAATGGATCTGGTAGATATCGCGAGTGGAGCCAGATGAGCGCTGATAAGATAAGAGCTAGGACGACATAATTATAGAGGGGGATTATGGGTCAGGGACATTTCAATAGCTGCTTAGACTACCACATGAAAGATGGAAATATCA
This sequence comes from Fusarium sp. NRRL 66088, assembly GCA_013186415.1. Classification (NCBI taxonomy): domain Eukaryota; kingdom Fungi; phylum Ascomycota; class Sordariomycetes; order Hypocreales; family Nectriaceae; genus Fusarium; species Fusarium sp. NRRL 66088. Next base: position 4,699 of record JABCKD010001146.1, on the reverse strand, counting down.
CAGAATTAATAGATAATTGGCATTAAGCATAGATTTTGTATACTATTGGAAAGTAAAAGCATGATTTATCGCAAGGTACAGAGTTATTCAAAGACAATTATGGTGGTCCTTTATTCTGTCACCCACATTGTTCTGCCTGAGGCTTAAGTAATCCGACGAGGCATCAACTCAGCCTTCCCACTGAGCTTGCTTGCCTCGTGTGCTCTAGCCTCTAGGCAAGCTCCTGCTAACGCGTCGACTACCATCTCAACCAGCAACAGCTCCCCTCCACCACCACATCGTCAACCTCCACCTTGAATCTTCTCATACAGGACTGATAGTGTTCTGCTTGAGCTTCGCAGCCTAATTTTGTCCGACACCGACCCTCACAACTCACCGAATCCTCCACAATGTCGGGTACGTCAGGCTATCACCTACCCACAATCCATCCATCTTGAGCTTCAGCTAACCCTCAATTATCACAGCCGGCGCATACGACCGACACATCACCATCTTCGCCGACAATGGTCGGTTGTACCAAGTTGGTATGCGAGCACCCCCATCGATCCCGAGCACGGCCAACCCCACGATGCTCCCTTGTTCGATGACGTTGTCGAGCCGCCTGTTCCCGAGACTGACATGATATCCTGAACAGAGTACGCCTTCAAGGCGATCACGGCAGCCAACATCATGTCTGTTGGTGTGAGAGGCAAGGATTGCGCCGTTGTCCTGTCCCAGAAGAAGGTCCCCGTATGTTGGAAATGTTCGAATGAGATGTCAAGATCAGAGACTGATCCAGGCAACAGGATAAGCTGATCGACCCTGCCTCCGTCTCCCACATCTTCCAGATCTCGCCCTCGGTCGGATGCGTGATTACAGGATCCATCGCAGATGCCCGAGCTTTTGCTCAAAGGGCCCAGGGCGAGGCGGCAGAGTTCCGATACAAGTACGGCTACGAGATGCCAGCTGATGCCCTGGCAAAGCGCTTGGCCAACATCAGCCAGGTCTACACTCAGCGAGTAAGCATGCTCTAGCGGTCAAAACAGAGTGGCCAATCATGTGCTGACATCATCCCCAGGCATACATGCGGCCCTACGGCGTCGCGACGACGCTGATCGCACTCGATTCGGAATATGGTCCCCAGTTGTTCAAGTGCGACCCTGCCGGATACTACATCGGCTACAAGGGCACCGCGGCGGGCCCGAAGCAGCAGGAAGCGCTGAACCACCTCGAGAAGAAGCTGCGCAACAAGGATCACGCTGAGGGTTCTTGGGAGGATGTGGTTGAGCTGGCCATTACGACGCTGAGCACCGTCCTGAGCATGGATTTCAAGAAGGGGGAGATTGAGATCGGTATCGTGGGAGGCCCGCGAGCCGACGGTGAGGAGGGAACCTACCCAGGATTCAGAACTTTGACCGAGGAGGAGATTGACGACCGGTTACAAGCCATTGCTGAGAAGGACTGAGCGGGCAGAGAGAATGATGATGATATCATAGAAGAAGCGCCGCCGACGATGAATGAGACGATGGGCCTGGTCTAGAAGGGCAGAATGTTGATTCACAGCATGTAATGCAGCAAACAAGCAAGTAGACACGACGTGCGTGCTGCTTCCAAGAACGTGGACCATGCAGGGGGATGGATCATAGGGATCAGGAACTCGGATGCCGTCGATGTGGTTGGCGTGGGTCCTGGTTCAAGGTGTCTTGCTATGTAGGTAGGGTACAGGAGGGCAGGCGTCCAAACCATGTGCAATAGATTCTAACGAGGTCTTCATTTCGGATTGAGCAACTGACAAGTGAATGGGCGCGCCTGATAGCCCAATGGTGGGCGAGTATGCCTTGCGCCAAGGACTAGCAGCCCGAGACGGTGGAACTAGGAGGGCTCCCGAGTCGCGTGGTGGGTCCACGGCGGACGATGGCTGGCGTCGATTCTGCGCTTGGAAATGGTGCGGATGTCGTGAGTTACGAAATGAGGCTTGAGGGGGCTTGAAGAGGAGCATCTGAAAGGCATTCCAGTCGATCGGATCTGTCTACAGGGGGGCCCTGGCCAGTCTCTCGGTTGGGGGCTGGGAGGGCCCTGGGAAGCAGATGGCTGACTTCGGTAAGCGCCGATTTGAGCCTCCGAAGGGCGCTGAGAAGAAGATTTCACATCCAATCCAGGAGCAGAGTCAATCACACGGAGAAACAATGGGAGGGGAGCGGGAGCGGGAGCGGGAAGGTGAGCCGTGATGAGGCCGTTGGGAGGCGAACGGTAACAAACAAACAACTAACATTAGTTTCAACGGGTTGAATGAACTGTTGGAGGTGAGTGGGCATAGAGGCGGAGGCGAATGGCGGCAAGCAAAGACGTTGAGAGAACAACAAAAAAAGAGGCGGCCTCAAGAATAAACGGCGCCATGCAAACAATAGAAGCGTGACGCCACAGTTTGGAGGGCGGCTCTTTGACGTCCATCGATGGAACCAGCCTAGATCACAGACAAGATGCAGGGAACGGATGATTATGATCTCGGGCTTTTGTTGAAAGAACCCGGCCGAGCTGGAAGATGGAGATGGATGGATGATAAGCAGTAAGATGCATGCATGGTGTAGTAATGTTTCAGGAGATCTAGAGATTGCGCTCGAGCTTGTGTGTGTCTGTGCCTGTGCCTGTGTCTGTGCCTGCGCTTGAGCCTGCGCCTCACGAGGCCTGCATCGAGAGTTGAGACGACGTCAGGGAACTTGACACCTACCCGATTCGGCAAGTACAGCATCGTGATGAGAGCTGTCTGTATCACTCATGCCTCCATTCATCATCCTCAAGTCTAACATCATCATCACCTGTAATTTCTCACAATCGGTGTCACCGCGATGGGTTTGACTCAGCCTGCTGGTCACCCCCTGACAGTGCAGTACAGCGCAGCAAGTGTTTTATTTCTCTCAACCTACAATTTTCTTTTGAGTGTCCTAGGGTTACATTCCCTCTTGTTTTCAGACGGCCTCATACTCGCAGGCTTGACCAGATCTAGCGACACGACCACAACTGACCAATCATGACCCTCAAAACGCTTCCAAACTGCTCCTCCTCAGCTCGCCCCAAACCGTTGCCCTAGGCGTCATCCGCGCGCCTATTGGTCCCGCCGAGCCGACTATCCCGCAATAGAGCCCCAAGCCCTTTCCTATTTTGGCGCGACTAGTGGGTGGCTCGACATAGCTGAGCCGGCGCCACTACCATGAAAAATGCTCCACCCACCGCAGAAAACCCACCACCACCACCATATGCATGCGAGCACCGGACTGCGGACTATCAGGCACTGGAACCGACATACCCTGCCTTTCAACTTGTACCAGCGACGTTTTGGCACGATACTTGGCGCGCCTGTCAAGTTTAGGTACGACGTTAGGTACACTACAACCGATTTCTCTGACCGCAATCCCCCCCCTCTTCCGAAACCCCTGCAACTACAGCGCTGTATCTCTCTCTCGTCTGGTAGATTTGTGGACACAGCCCGGCCCTTTCTGCTTTGTAAAGAAGAGGTAGAAGGGAATCGACGCCTTTCGATTCGCAAATGACCCCCGACCCACGCGGCTCAGACAAGCAGCACCGCGTCTCGGCGTCTCTATCCCCATCCAGGATTTTGGTGACACGAGGCTTGTGGGTGTATCTGCCGGCCGAAGCCAAGGAGAAGCCTCCAAGACGCCTCAGAAACTCTCTCGGAAATGCAGGCCTATCGCGGAGAGTGGCTTGTCCACCATTCACGTCTCCCAATTCCTTACACCTCCCATGACCCATGACGTGCCCATCCTACCTACATCCTACGGGGCCCTGCATTAAACTATGCTGCTGCCAGGGGTGGGATAGGGCTGAGGGCGAGGCTTCGGTCGTCGGTTCGACAGAAGTGGTTTTCGCCACAGCTCGTCCAGGGTCGTCTGTGTGTTTGAGCTCCTCCTTTCCAGCTTGGATAGGACCCTGCCACCCGCCGGGTGGAGGCAGCGCTCCCGACCCTCTCACTGGTGGCCCGCAGGGGAAAGGCTGGCACAATTGCCGGGTCCCTTACACTCACACTCACACACACTCTCTCTGATGGATGTCGTGTCGTCTTTCGTTTCTAGGCTAAGGAGGGGTGTGGCACCTAGTAGCCGTTCGCTCCCGTTTTGGTGGGGTGCAAAGAGCGAAAGGCTGTTGGCAGCTCTCTTTCGTCGACTCTCTAGCTAAGGAGATGGAGCCCTTTCCGGAGCATAGGCTTGTGGTTCCTTGTGTTTTTTTCTCCGAAGGGGGTGGAAGGGGACTACCCGTCGGGAGGCCTTCGACGGACCATCACGATATACAAAAAGGATGCCCAAGTCGGTTGATGGAATCGTGTTGTGACTTGTTCAGTCAAGCAGCATTTGAAGAACCGGCTTCTCTCAATTGTTCAGTGATCGGCATGACAAAGTCTCTATAATCATTTCCTTGCCTGTTTTCCTCCGTCTACCATTCGACCTTTTAAACCAACTTTGCTTTCCTCTGCAACAAAATCGCAACTATATCCCTTTCGAATATCTCTCGACCTTGTCTGGCTTGACCGATACACACACGACTCTCAACAATTCCTAGTCAACTCTTGAAATCTTTCTCTACACATTCTCTACCACTCCAGAATCTCTATAACAATGGACGGATGTACGTCGTATCCGGCAACCTTGGCGGCTCTCCTGAGAGAACAATTGGTTCCCCCAGGTCGCAGCCTTGCACCGCCGCCCCT
>JABCKD010001144.1:0-10966 GCA_013186415.1 Fusarium sp. NRRL 66088 | reverse complement strand
GAGTTACTGACCTTGGTCAAGTACCATTGCATTTGGTTGGTGGCCTTCCACTCATGTGCTGCTTCGTCCCATACCATGTCTTGCTGAAGGTGCACATTTGGGTCAAAGGGGACTTGGTAAAATAACCCGTAACTGAGTCTTGATATGGTCGAGGTGACTTGGATCGGGGCTTGGTTTAGTCCATTAGAGGACGCCGCCATTCCGCTCATGAAGCCCTTGTACACAGCTCCTCGGCAGATTGCCGTGCGTCTAATAACCGGCATGTTAGTTTGATCTTGTCTGACTGTGTGTGGAAAGGGTACTGACGGTCTCATCCCAGAGGATTGCAGGACGTTGATCTTGGCTGGCTCATGTTGGGCCTTCAAGTGCTCGTACAGGTATGGGCTACCCCCCAGACCGCCAACGAGAATAATACCCTGTGACCGATGAAAAGTGGTTAGAGCATCCTATGGTTGGCTAGCTAGATCTCACTTACCGTCAGAGACAGACCTTGATTTCTGGCCTTGAGAATTTGGGCTTCGATGAGCTTGTCAATGCTGGCAAAAGCGTCGGCAAAGGCCCTTTCAATGTGAGACCTGTAGAGATGGTCAGACCTTGACATGACTAGAGGGAAGTTGCTCCAACCCTTTGAAGTGAATGCGGCCCTTCTTGATGAATGGTTCTTTTGTTGTGTCGTTAAACTTGTCCTTGTCCTTCTGGTAAGCTTCGGCCGGGACCGACACCACGTACTCCTTCTTGGTGTTTCCAGGCTTGTACTGCGGCTTGATGGAGAGTTCCCAATCTTCTTTGAGCATCTCCTTGATGCCTGACTGGCTGATCTGATGCCACTTGCGACCCAAACGATTCCTTACCATGGCCTCGAATGCCTCGTCGATGAAGATGCCTCCGCAGAGTCCGCCTGGGTTGGTAGATGCGTCAGTCTACAAAATGACAGATGGCTCATTGCTCTTGAACTTACCGGTTCCTTCGACGGCCTCTTCCATTAGGATTGGGTCGACACCATTGATTTTGTAGGTAATGAGATCCTAGAATAGAGACGTTAGCATTACGAGGAATAGAGGTTATCGAATAACTCACAACTGTGCCTCCTCCAGCATCGCAGATGAGATAGACATCATCCTTCTTGGGCTTGCGCCCTGCCTCACAGAGAGTCGAGAGAGCAGCGGCCTCAGGCTCCGGTGCAAAGATCAAGGTGGTGTTGCCCGCAGGTCTAGAGTCGAGAATACCGGCCTGTCTAGCCGCCTTCTCCATGTCCTGCCTCGCATAGTCCTTCCAGATGGCGGGGACGGTGATGACGACGTGGAACTGGGCGGCCTCGAGAACCGAGCTTCCCCGATCCTTGGCGATGGCCTCGAGGGCGTGGCCCCAAATAGCCCGGAGATAATCAGCAATCAGATCGACGGGTGTCTTATAGTTCTCCCGGGCCATCTTGCGGGCACGGAGGATGAATTCGGAGGAACGTTGCTCGGGAGATAAATCTTGGTCTTTCAGGAGCAGGAGTTTAAACCAACTGATAGGACTGGTGTCCTTCTCCATCTCAAACCCCCACAACATTTTGTCTTCGTAGTATATCTCGGTTGGAGCCTTGCCCTCTTCGCGGCCTGACCCAGGCCAGCTGGTGATGAGGTTGATCTGGTCGCTGTTGAAGTCGGCTCGAGTAGCCCACGCGATGCCCGAGTACCTAACATGGGGTTAGGTATGGATAGTTTTAGACATAGAGGCGGCCGGTACTTACGTGGTCCCGAAATCGATGCCGATTACAAGTAGGTTGTCGTCTTCGTCGTCATCATCATCATCAAGCCCAAGGCTTAACAGCTGCTGACGAGTGGAATTGAGAATCCATTTCTCCAAGTCTGGGGTGGCCATTATGGCTGTGAGAAGCGAGACAATGTGGGAAGAGGTGTAAACCAGACTGATCTGCTTTTCTTCATGATAGTTACACACGAGAACTTTGCCTCCTTAAATAAAAGTTTTCCCCGGGCGAGTCGAGGGACTGAAAAGGGACCGAAGCCGTCAAATCTGCTCTTTTCCCACCAGGAAGCGCTTAGAAAAGCAGGCTGTGAAAACTGAAACATCCCCCTCTTCGGCTACTCAACTCAAGTCTGGAAATAGCCAATACAATCGAGTTTCAAGGAATCAGGCTGGGGATAAATGTCCCGAGTGCCTTGATGAAAAACCAGGCTGTGAGTAGTCAGGACAGAAGGCCAACAACCATGTGATCTCACCTGCAGGCCATTTCACAAAGCGCGCTACGAGATCGAATAAGAGATCAAGATGGCTCAACGAGTCACATTTCCCCTGTATGGGAAGAAGCAGGCTCGCAGAAACCCCTCATCTATGAGTCTATTTTGAGGGCCACGACGCAGGTGTGGACGCACGTTGGATGAATTTACAATGATGGATCAAATTACAAATGAATCTAGGCCTTTAGAATATTCACTTTTATCTTTTGCCGCGCGCGTGGTTTTGTTTCTTTCCAATCGATGCTGTTTGTTTGACGCTTGGCGCAACTGATGCGTCTGCCGGCGATACGAACGAGCCTAATCCGGCATGACAGGCTGCAGCGAGATTGAAATAGAAACGTCTCATTTCAATGACAGGTATTTCTCTAGATGCCAGTCATATTCAGCTTGCGTGTTCCCGGAGTCATACCTCAACACAAATCCCCAGGCCTTACTTGTTACCCCGTACCAAGCAAGATCTCATTAAGGGCCGGTCTCTTGTCACTCCCCTTTACTCCTTCTCCATCTTTTCATCTGTCAAAGTTTAATGACCAGATGTCTTCTCAACGAAATCGGGAATACGCTAGGCCAAACTCATACGGCCAAGGAGTTCCTTCGGCAGATCCCGCCACATATGACGGATACGAAGCCTTGTCTACTACTGAGATGGATATCGACCGGAAGGAACTAGCTTATGAGCAGTGCCATATGCCCGAACCCGAAGCAAAGCTTCAGCCGAGCTATTCCAAGCGCTCAGGATCCCATTCCTCGCCATCACGAGCCAGGACCTCATCTTCCCCTGGCAGAGGTGAGAAAAAACATGGTCACAAGTCTCAAAGCAAATCTTCAATGGCTACTGCCTTGGGAGACAAAGAGTACCTTGTCCAGACACTCCAACAAGATCTTAGGGATTTGCGAGCTCACCTCCAGGATCGGGAGGCGGACTTCAAGCGCCAGATGGAACAACAGAGGGCGCTCCACTACTCTGAGCTTGACCAGAAGAATAGGGAGCTGCTTGAGCGCGACAAGCAGTTGAGACAGACGGCTGGAGAGCTCGAACAGAAGAAGGAGGAGCTGGCTGGGCGCAACAAGCTGTGGAAAAAGACTGCTGGGGAACTCAACAAACTCCGGGCCAGCACTCAATTCTACCAGATCACGGATGAGTACCTTTTGGGATTTTTCAACAGCTTGAGGTTCTCGATCCGAAACTTTTCCATTCAGTACTTTGAGAACAACCCGTACAAAGCAGCCTTGAGTACGAAGGAGCCACACTACCTAGCCCACCTCGAAGCGACCCTGCCGAGTGGGAAGGCGGGGATTGAGTCTGCATTGGCCTCGGAGAGAAGCTATCAGGTCATTCAGGCTCTCATATGGAGGGTGCTTGTGGCTGAAGTCTTTAACCGATTCACCTGGGTCAGCGGCAAGACGGCTGACAGTTTCATCCATCTGCGAACCAAGTTGGAGCCTGGTAAGTTCAAACTTCCGCCTCATCTACGACTACCTACGCTAACATGACGGGGTATAGCACGTAACCATGACTCCCATGGAATGAAGATGTCAGAGCCCGAAGCCGAGCGAAAGTTCCAGACCTGGAGCGCTACAACGATCGGCCTCCTCCTCGATGCCCAAAGCCCAGAGGAGCGATCTCACATCCGAGAAGAGCTGGAGCAAGAGGGAGCCGAAATTGTCAGCGGCCTGCTCAACACCATCAGCGACATGACGGAAGCCGCCGAGCAGGACCTCCGAGATCAGCTCTCTTGTATCATCGACGAGGCATTTACAGTAGGCAAAGAGATCAGCCGGCAGATTTCCCGCATCACCTGGACGCTTGATTTCGGGAGTGGGCACGACACATTGGCGTTCGACCCGGAGACGATGGAGCTGGAGACGGGGGATCCTATGGGGAAGCCTCGCGTGGTGAACTGGATTGTTGCTCCGGGGGTGATTAAACGGGGAAAGTCTACGGGTGAGGGGTTCAACCATGAGGACATGCTTCTCAAGAGGATAGTTAGCTGTGATGAGTAAGGTAGATGTTGGGTCTCTTTGTGTATCTCTTTTGTTTCTGTAGCTCGGTTATGTATTCAATGAGAACGGTTCAGTTCAAATCTCACTAAACTCATCATAATAAATTTGATGAATAATTTTATACAAAATATGATAAAATATTATAAAGATATCACAAGAATCTCAATACTTTAGAACTCTTTTTATGGATATCTTCTTATATCCTGTAAACTATATTGAGAGGAGGATACCCTAACATATTTGTCCTGGTGTGTCGTTTTTCCTTGACCAGGGTGGCATGGTTTACGGGTTGTGGAGTCTTTTGCTTGGCAACTCCCGCTGTCTTACCTTGATGGACTCGATTGTTAGTAATTACATGGGAGCAATGCATTATCTAGTTTTGGGAACAGTAATATCTATCTCCTGCCTACTTGCAAGTTATTCTCAACCTGTTTTCTTTGCTTCTGTGCTCTGTCTGTATTACCTAGGTAGGTAGCTATACGCGATGAGAAACCCCTGTCCCCAATGACAATGCCTACCCGGCAGCTGTGTGTAACACATCTGGCCGTGGACAACCGTGAGGCAAACATATAATATGTAAGTGTCTACGAATCGTGGAAGGGCTTTTCTTGTAGCTAGCTATTCTCTTGAGTGACAAAACTCAACACCAAAGAACAACTGCCTCGAGCTGCAGTCAACCGCATTCATTGACATCCATCCCTTACCAAGGACATCCCTGCAAGTGCTAGAGCTAAGGCAATGCTTAGTGGTTGCTTAGTGGAGTGACGTCGCGGACATTCACAGCCACACACGCCACAAGGCAGACCCCTCATTAGAAGGAACAAAGCCTTGGGCGCCTTCTCTGACCTTCTGGCACACGAGCATAGCAGAGCACAGCACAGCACCAGAGCCTTCCATCTGCAGCTGCAGAACCACCACCACCACCTAACATCTCCTCCTCCGCCTCCTCCTCCTCAACATCCGACATTCTCCTACTACCAAGCATCAACCTATCGCCAGCAGCATCATCTCTTCTCTCTCGCTTCAGCTTACCTACTCTAACTAACCATGGCTACCCCTCGAGAGCGCCGCATCATAAAGGAGCTCAAGGACATCCAGGCCGATCATGACAGCTCAGGCGTCATTGCGACCCCCGTCACTGATGACAACCTCGTACACCTAAAGGGCACCTTTCCTGCTCCCCCCGACACTCCCTACGCTGGCGGCACCTACCAGGTCGACATTCAGATCCCGGACCAGTATCCCTTCAAGTCTCCGATAATAAGATTCGACACCAAGATCTGGCATCCCAACATCAGCAGCCAGACTGTAAGATTATTCACCCTGGGAGCTTACCCATTGCTGACTCTTTGCTTCTGCAGGGCGCCATTTGTCTCGACACCCTCGGTTCCAACTGGTCTCCCGTCCAGACCATCAAAACGGCCCTGCTTTCCCTCCGAATGCTCCTCGAGTTCCCGAACCCCAAGGACCCGCAAGACGCAGAGGTGGCAAACATGATGCTCAAGGACCCTGAGCGCTTCGCTCTCATGGCTCACGAGTGGGCTGTTAAGCACGCTGGTGCCCCGCGACAGGACATTGACCTGAGCAAGTGGAGGAAAGAGGGTTCCACTACTACCAATGAGAATGATAACAGCAGGTATGTGGACGGGATATGTGTATGGGTTGTGGGCGTCTTCGTATTAACCGCGAGACAGATACATGGGATACAACAGGGACCTCGTCGATCGTTTTGTCAACATGGGATTTCCTCTCGAATCTGTAACCGAAGCCTTCATGTTCTTTGGTATTGACCAGAACGGCGGACAAGATTACGAGCTGGAGGAAGCATACATGGGAGACATCACGGCCCGCCTGCTGGGTGAGCAATGAGGCTCTCAGCGACGACACGACCAATTACGGAAACAGCGAACACGGAATAGTCACGAATATTTTGCATGGTATGGGGAGTTTGAATGAGGTCTTGCTTTTGTTATATGGCATCTTTTTTTTTTCGTCTTCTTTTGCTGGCATAGACTGGGTGAGCTGAATGACAGCGTTGGAATCGATGCTGTGAGGTACTTGTACGTTAGACCGCGTGCAAGAGGAGGAAAACCACGCAGCGAATGATTTGTTATTGCATCTTGTGATGCATTCTTTATTTCTGAGACTGTCCTCTTACTGCCCAAGCACCAAATGAGACAGCTTTTGCAGCTCACGTGTACTTCTAGCCCCAACCAGGCTGCCCCATGATATCATCATGTGTATAGCTCAGAAACACTTTTCAGCATTGGACCTTTTTTTTCGCAGCGTAAATGTGACATTGTATGGCGCGCTGCATGCAGGCAGTGGATTATGTATGGCACGCATTCGCCTGCGAAAAAAAGAAAACACCAAGGGGCCCATCCACAATCTAGCGCCAGCCAGACCGTCCTTCTCTATCAGGTAGGTACGAAAAATCATGGAACATAATGCAGATAGCCCTCCGTGAGCGAGTCCTCAGCTGATCGCACTGGGCTCTACTAAGCTCACTTGAACACTCCATCTCATACTCCTCACAGCCTTTCAACATTCCTCTCACAGCTGACTCGATTGGTTCGAGTCAATAGGGGGATATAGTAAGGCTGCCACTTTATAGTAGATCCCGGCGGACAAACTCGTTGTACAGAGCCTTGCCCAGACCAGCGGGAGAGCGCTCAACAATGACGCCGGCATCCTCGAGGGCCTTGATCTTGGTGTCGGCACCACCCTTACCGCCAGAAACAATAGCACCGGCGTGACCCATTCGTCGACCGGGAGGAGCAGAGATACCGGCGATGAAGCTGACAACGGGCTTGCCACCCTTGACGGTGTTGGCCTGCTTGAGGAACTCGGCGGCGTCCTCCTCGGCGGAACCACCAATCTCACCAATCATGATGATACCGTCCGTGTCGGGGTCCTCGGTGAAGACCTTGAGGCAGTCGATAAAGTTGGTGCCGCTGAAGGGGTCACCACCAATACCGACAACGAGGGACTGACCCAGACCGGCCTGGGTGGTCTGGTTGACGGCCTCGTAGGTCAGGGTACCGGAGCGGGAGACGATACCGATGCGGCCGCGCTTGTGGATGAAGCCGGGCATGATACCAATCTTGCACTGTTCGGGGGCGATGATGCCGGGGCAGTTGGGGCCGACGAGGCGGGTCTTGTTTTGCGACTTGAGCATGTCGGTGATGCGAACCATGTCTGCGGAAGTGGGCCCACGTTAGACCACCACCCCCAAATTGAAACTGTCATTAGGGTGGAAAACGTACCATGCTGGGGAATACCCTCAGTGATGCAGACGACGAGAGGGATCTCGGCCTCGAGAGCCTCCTCGATACCGGCGGCGGCAACAGGAGGACTATGGAATTTTTTGTTAGGTCTTGCTTGTTCGACATTGATCCCCACTAGATATGCAGCACATACGGGACGAAGAGGGCGGTCGCAGTGGCGCCAGTCTCCTTGACGGCTTCCGACACATTCTTGAAGACGGGGAGGTCGAGATGAGTAGTGCCAGCCTTCTTGGGGTTTGTTCCACCGACAACCTTGGTTCCTATTGACGTCGAGAGTCAGCCTCAAAACTCGCACCCCTGTCACATGCATCATGACATGTGTGTGTGTCGTAGCATTGGAAATGTAGCGAAGGAACCCGTACCGTATTCGATAGCTTGTTGCGCGTGGAAGCTACGTCACCCGATTAGTTTTTGAATGATGTAACAATTTTTGCTCAGAAAACAACTCACGTTCCCTGCTTTCCGGTGAAGCCCTGGTAGATGACCTTGGTGTCGCTGTTGATGCGTAGGTTGTTGATAGTCTTGGCGTACTGCGACGAAGAGTAGGCGCGGCGACCGACATTGCGCAGCGCAGAAGCGCGAGTGGCTCTAGAAAAGGACTGCATGATTGGAAATGTGTATTATATGACGGGAGAGGAAGGGAAACGTCGCTTGGTGCAACGTCAGAAGCAAGGGCAACGGCGGCGAGTGGTGGTGGTGGTGGTGATTTGGGGAGGGGAGCTCGTTGGGGAGGAAAACTGTCGATAAGTCTGCTAAGGAGCTTTGCCCTTCGGGAGAGAGTGAGTGCGAGTGTGCTCTCGTATCAAGATTATCCCGTGCCCGGGACGCAACGGCCTAAGCCTAAAGGGGGGTTGACTGACCTTGTTCACCTGCTTTTTTTGCTTGTTACGCTACGGGAGGTCACGGAGGAATTGTGCCGAGAGTCGGCAGACGGCTACTATTTGATCCGACCGTTGCCGTTTAAGAGGCTAAGAGGCCCCAGGTACAATGCCCAGGGCCACTCACGAGTGCCGGTGCGGCGCTTGCCCTTACCTCGAAACCCTCGCCGAGCGTCTCCAGCGCGGCTAATCACGGGTCCTTCGGTGAAGCTTGACCACTGCACGAGCCTGCGTCATTGGGCGTCGTTTTTTTTCTTTTTGATTTGTTGTGGAGACGGGGGTCTTTTTTTCTACACTGGACATGCAAGTCCGGATAGCGCTCAGCAAGTTAAATTGAAGTCCAGAGAACAATCACTTCCGATGAGGTAAAAAATCGAATTGCGGACAATGAGAACCCGTGTGTGAGCGGCATGGATTTGAAACTGCCGAAGGTGTGAAAAAAAGCACCTGATCTGATCTACCAAGAATGCCTGTTTTTTTTTTTTTTTTACATCTTCCTGATCTGAAAAAGAATCCCTGCCATAAAATACCGCCTTTCACGTAAACCCCAGGACAGCTGAAAAAGAAAGGGAGTTGATTGAATGGAAATACTTGGAGAAACCGAGGCTTCACCACTGCCTTGGTCCCTTGGATGCCTCGGTACGGCACTTGTTATCGGTTGAGTGTCTACCGACAGTTCGGCTGGGTGTCAATTGAGGCCGAGACGGACGCTTGTGCTTACGTCAATGAGGTTTTTTTGCGCGCAACTTGTGCACCAATTGATTGAACCTCCTCAATTGCGGCCATTGTCTTTTAGATGTTAAAAGATCTTTTTAATGCTCCAGCCGACTGCTAGAACCCTCGCGGCGAGGTAACACGCGACGGCTAGTGCATATGACAGACCCGCAAACGCGATGAGTGCTTTCCAGCCTGCGTCACCGCGATTACCGGCCTCGAGGATTGCTCCCGCAATTGGGAGACTGCTTAGAGTTCCAAAGCTGGCTACCATGAATGCTGTCGAGACGAAGCGACCGTAGTCTCGAGGATCGCAGAGTTGTCCGAGACAGACAGGGGCTAGACCCAGGTTGCTGCCGCTGGCAAAGCCAAAGACGACTGCGAATGCGATGAGCGTTGGCTTGGAGTCTCCGGCGGGTAACCACAATCCGAATACAGAGATGCTGCACAGCACGATGGTGATGACGATGACGTTGAACCGGCCAAGCTTATCTGCAAGGAGACCTGGCAGGAAACGACCAACCAGGGAACCTGCATTGAGGATCGAGAGGAGCGTGTAAGAGTCGGTCGTGCCATGATCCGACGACCTTCCAGCATAGGACACAATGTACGTCAACGGCACAAAGAGTCCCCATTCCATAAAGAAGATTCCAAAAGCCGACAAGGTAAACTTGAGGTCCTTGAACATAGTAAGGTCAGGCCAAACAGAAGTGATCTTGTCCTGCGGCGGCAGACGCGATCGCAGAAACACGGTCGCTGGCACCGCGAGGCCTAGGAGGATGAACCCGAGGATGCGGGTCGTCCAGGCAAAGCCCACACTCGGGAGTAGCTTCTGTAGGAGAATTGGGAAGACGACGCCTCCAATTGAACCTGCGGTGATGGCGATGCCAGTTGCGAAACCGCGTTTGGCATCGAAGAAGTGCGCAATTGATGCGTATGCAGGTGAATTGAGGAGTGCACCACCTAAACCTCCCATGACTGAGTACGAAAGAATGATCTGATAGAACCCTGGGAAGAAACTTAGACCTTTGCATTTATCCATTGAAGTTACAAGACTCACCTTCGCAAACGCTCAGAATCAAGAGGCTGCTCCCAATGAGCAAGCCGCCCGCAGCGACCATGAGTTTTGGTCCATACTTGTCAAACACAGGACCGACCTGAATACCGACGAAAAACACGATAAAGAGGTACAGACTAAAGATCCAACCAATCTCAGAAGACGAGTAGTCACGAAGCTGATTCTGAGAAAAATACGACTCAAAGACGGCGGCGGTGTTGATGAGACCAAATACAGAGAGCATGGCGCAAAAGGAGCCAAACACGACGAGCCAAGCCTCAAGACCTCCCTCGGGAAATTCGAGGTCGGTTGCGTTGGATGCCGTGTCAGCGGCGGTGGCCGAGTCTCCTATGGCTCCGTACCGGAGGGTGGTGCCGCCGCCGGCCTTTTCGGGGTCATGGTCGGGACTGTGACATTTTTCTGTCACGGTGGTTTGGATAGTCTCTGTCGGCGTAGTGCCGACGGCACTATGGTTTTTTAGGCAGGTTTCCTCTGCATTGTGTGCAAGAGTCATATGTGGGAGGGGGATTCCTCAATAGATAGGGTATGTTTGTAGGCAACTTTCTTCAAGTTGTAGATGTATCACAGATGGGATGAGATGGAAGAGAAGGAGAAATTGACAGGTCAAAGCGAGGAGGGGTGGGAAGGAATTTATGCCCGTGTCGATCGGGTAGATGAGATGCCGAAGTCGGTTAACAATTGATCGGTGGGGAGGGGACGGTTGCGGTGCAGGCTTGGCAGGCTACTATCTACACCGAGTTTATTTCAGCCGAAGGCTGACTC
>JABCKD010001143.1:0-10233 GCA_013186415.1 Fusarium sp. NRRL 66088 | reverse complement strand
TCACCCCGCCGGCCCCCCCCCCCCCCCCGCGGTCACCTTTTCGCACACGTAGCGCCCCTCGTCGCATTTGCATTTGCGTTTCTTGCTTCTTTGCGCAATCTCGCCGCCTTCTCAACCTCGTATAGTCCCGCCCGCTAGCAGAGGCTCTGCCTCAATCGCCATCATGGCCCCGCCGTTCCCGCGCGCGAGCATAGAGCTCGACTATCCCCTCTACGCCGTTGACTTTGATCCTGAGGACTCTACTCGCTTGGTAGTTGGAGGTGGAGGTGGAGCTGGGCGATCTGGAGTTGGAAACAAGATTGTAAGCTGGCTGCCCTCTGTGACATGGCAAGTTGTCGCTAACCTGAGCCGCAGACTGTTCTCGAGACCCTGTCGCAGCAAGAGCTCCGCATAGCTGGAGAAATCGACCTCTCCCGCGATGAAGACAGCGTCATGTCCCTCGCCGTCGGCCCGCACAAGGGCAAGACGACATACCTCTACGCCGGCGTGAACTCGAGCCACGACAGCATCGCAAAGGGCAAGAACGAGCATCTCCGAACCCTCGCCATCGAGCAGTCCAAGGCTCGCGCCGCAGCCGGGACTAAGATTCCCGACTCCAACATCTCGGAGCTGTCGCGCGCCGCGCTGTTCGAGAACCCCGATGCCGACATGTACCAGCGCCTCCTGCGAGTCGCGGGCCCCGTGGGCGCTGCCGCTACCGCGATGGGCAAGGAGCATCAATTGGCTGTTTTCGAAGCATCTGGCGCTGCTACCAAGCTGCGCGGCGTCTTGGAGCTGCCAAAGGAGGCTGAAGATTTGGATATTGTTCAGACCGGAGACAACGAGTTTCAGGTCGCATACTGCTACAAGTACGAGCTGTATCTCGTCAAGATTGGCGCAAAGGAGAGCAGCGATCCCGAATTGGTTTATACGATGCCAGACGACCATGGCGAGCGACCCGTATTCCGGTCAATTCGATATCTGAGCCCCAATTTCCTTGTTGCTGCTGCCAACCTCCCCAAGCGAAGTGGTGTTGTGGTGCAGGGATACAGACTGCCCTACGCAGGCCACAAGGGCGCCCGGTTGGCTGTCAACGCCCGGATACCAAGAAAGATCTCTGCGACTGCTTTGGCCGTGGCTAACCTATCTCCTCCTGCGTCTCCTGGAGCTCCAATTGGCGAGGCGCAATTCATCATCGCAGTCGCGGGCCATGACTCGTCACTCTCGCTCTACACAGTTGACGTCACGACGGGTGCTTCCATAGAACTCCTGTCCAAGCTCTGGCCCCTGTATACGCTCAAGGACGTCCATGGCACTGATAACATCACTGGCCTTGCGTTCTCGACCTTTGTCACTCCCAAGACCCATATCCGCCAGCAGTTCATCAAGCTCGCCAGCATCTCCCTCCAAAAGACGGTCGCCGTCCACAGCATTCCCCTGCGGAAACACGTTGACAAGGCCCCGCGGAACAAAAAGGGACCTCCTCGCCCGACCCGTTATGTTACTGCCATGAAGTCGCGTGGCCCATCCTTCCGCCCAGTTGCCATTGCCCTGGCCGTCATCGTGCTCATCCTTGCCATCATCGGCCAGTCTATCCTCGAAGTATACGGCGTCGGCCGCCCGATCCTTCACACGGCCAAGTTCCTCCCCTCATGGCATGGCACTCTACGGGATCCTGAACACCCACCAGCTGCCTTCTTGGCCAATGACTTCCTGGCCAAGCTTGCCGGTCGAGATGCCCTAAAGACCGACGCCGGTGAGACCCTTGTAGTGTACGAGGGTGAAGCGCCTCCCGCAACTGCTGAGGGTGACGATAACTCTGTGCCGAAACTTCAACTCGATGTCCATGAGCCATCCGTCCACGGACCAGGCAAGAAGTGGGAGGAGCTGGGCGAGAAGCAGAAGGAGGCGTGGAAGGCCCGTCTTAAGGAGGCCGGCGCATGGACGCAGGGCATGGGCGAGAACGTCTTCAAAGGCATCCTATTTGGCGAGCTCGCTGGCGCAGTCGGCCGTGCTGTCGGTGGATAAATCTGTACTTTATTGAGGCCCATTGAAGGTGGAGGATGGAGGCAACATGTATGTATTTGAGAAACGGGACCATGTCATGATAGTGCTTAGGAGTTGTGTAGGGGCGCATTTGTTTTGCTCAGATCGTAATAGTTATTAGTCAGTGATAGTAGATATTAACAAAGACTGATGTGTATGTGTATAAACGTCAAGGATATTGCGGATGCCTCTTGGTTTGCATTTGATGTGGCACATAGTTAGCCACCTAACTTGCAGATACACTCTCTATCAGATCTCCAGTTGACGACCCAGACTAGACATCATCAGTTCAGATACAGAGCCCAGCTTCGAGATCAAGATCCATCACTGATGGGATACAGTGCCTGATGGGACTACCTCTTCCAACGACTTCGGCAATTCCCTGGCATGTATCTCCCCACGTCCATATCCAGCGTCATCTTGACCTCAGGACAATATGACCATATATGCTGCCTCAGCTCAGGAGTTCCCCAGATAGGCGCGTGTAGCCATACCCCTCCGCCACCAGTGTGGTAACCCATGGGTTCGTAGAAGCCCTCTCGCCAATCATCAATGCCCCTGACGTTCTTGGTATCATCAAGGGTCCCGTTGCTTCTCATCTTGCCAACTTGCTCGGGAACGCCGCTGTGTAACTCTCCCGAAAAGGTCAGAGACACGGTGCCGTTGGCCAACTTGGCCTCAGGATGGTGAGCCAGACGTTCTGTAAGCCAGACATCCTCTGGTTCAGCATTGTGTGGACGCGTATGGTTCCGGAGGACGTCTACTATACGACTGACCCGGCGCAGCGAAAGACCCCCGTTGCCTCCCCAGGCAGAGTTTGGACTCCAAGGCGCACCAACCCAGTCGTACTCGAGATAGTCGTCGAGGTCATGCTTGCTGTTTGCGCAGATGATCGAGTCCGTCTGAAACACCAGCAGCCATTCGGCAGGGTAAAGCGCTTCCTCGTATAACCACAAGTTTGTGAAGAAACGACTGACCATCTCCTGGCTCTGCACGCTCATGTTTGCAGGAACGGGGGTCAAGGTGAGTTTGCCTTGGATAACGCGTTGGCGGATGGCGAAGGAGTTGTTGATGGATTCGATGGAGTCGTGAGAGCCCATGAAGAGAAATGGCCAGTCTGGAGGAACGACTGAGATGAAGTGAAGTATCAAAGGAGCTAGTATTGGGAATGGACGTGTTTCGACCAGGAGGGCGAGCTTGGAGGTGTTGAATCGGGTGTTTGGACTGGAGAGAGGAATTCTAGAGGTGGTGATATCCAAGGGATATACCAGGATGATGACGAGCCTGTTCACAACCTATCAGTCTCATGATGATCACATAGCTATGGGGGCCAGGACATGTTCGTATTCAACTTACATCGAGGCAATCAGAGTAGCCACCAGCTTCATGCGACAGGAGAAGTTGGAAGACATCTCGGGAATGGTCACCTCGACCGATGCTCGGGTCGTCTCTATTGAAGAAGATTCATATGAAACTCCCGCTCGTTTAACTGACAAGGTCGTTTCTCATGATTTAATTAATTCCTGGTTGGCCATGACTGTCATGCCCAGCAACCCAGGGTGGCTCCTTCCCGTTTGAAGTCGCAACCAAGCTGGGTCGACGACTGAGATTTCAGCGACTCCAGGCATTTTCAACCTTCAATTTCGTTCCTCTCGTTCATCTCGTTGTGAGGGACTGGCCCCCTCCTTTTGCTCAATCCCTCGATGTTGTCTCCCGCTTTCAACATGGTTGGCGCCGTATCTTTCTCGAGGCCTCGCCTGATCCTTTGTTTCTCTTTGATACTCACGTAAGGCCTCACCGGTTCTAATTCTGCATCAAATTGCTGACGAGGGTTTGCAGGTGGTGGCTTGCCCATCTCATACCGCGTTCTTCGCCAAGTCTCGGTGAACCAACCTCACCGCTAGACCGTCAAGCAGAGGCCATGGTCCACCGGGAACCCAATAGCAACTCTCCAGCACAGTACAACATGTCTAAGCTGGCCCTGCTGATCGAGCCTCGACCGAGTCCACATCTAGTACCCCTGGTTCTACACATGATGTCGGTTGTGCCTCGAGATTGGCGTTTCTTGATGATCGGTTCTCAACAGAGTGTTGGTCTGGTAGCGGAGGCGCATGCGATACAGCGCCAGCAGAAGAGAGGAAAGATTGATTTCCAGATCATTCCTAGTTTATCGGTCACTCAAGATGAAGACTATGTCTCTCGCTTATTAACTGCCCCAGAATTCTACGAAAGCCTGTCCGGGGTAGAGTGGGTGCTGAGATACGAGTCAGACAGCATCCTTTGTGCCAACTCCCCGAAAGGTCTAGATGAGTTTCTAGACTCGGATTGGACTAGCTTGGGATCGTGAGTTGATCTGATATCAGACGGGAATCTCTTCATAACTAACAGAACTCGTCCAGAATTGATGCCGCCCATCTCGGCGGTGGTGGAGGACTATCACTTCGAAGGATCTCAGCCATCCGACGAATCTTGAGTTTCCAAAAGCGACTCAACAATTCAGAGCCAGAGAACGAATGGTTCATGAAACGTCTCAGAGTACTTCCAGGCAGGGCGATTGTGCCGGGTCCGTCGAAGCCGGGCCTAGTTAGTGACCATGAACAATTAGTGAAACCGATGGGCTATCACGTTCCCTTGGATGGCGATCTTCTCGACAGCCCCCTGTGGAGAGATGCCGAGAGTCGGCAAAATATCCTTGACTATTGTCCAGAGCTCAGCATGATCCTAGACATGAAGCTCGAGCGAGAGAGATGCCCACCAGAAATGAAACAAGACTGGGCTTTCAAAGCATGACAGAGACAGAGTACCACGAGCACGTCCTCATCTCACCGCCGCCACAAGATCCCCCGGCAAAATGATTTACGGCATTGCATCGAATCCTACATACCATGGCTGCACGCCACAACTCTGGTCCAGGACTAAACATCTTGGACCGTTCGGAACGGTCAAGGCGATGGCACTGTAAGCCTTCAACGTCCTCCTGGTCACCAGCCTGACATGGCAAGATGGCTAACTAGTGGTTTCAGCATCGTCAGCCCCTTGAGCAACTCGAGGTGCCAGCGGGGCAAGGTGATTGGCACTTATTCCACGATGGCTTCACCTTGATTTGGGTACATTGACATGATCTGCGTAAGGTTCAACCTAAAGTGTGTGGCGTATCCGGATCAGGCCGAGTTGAGGGAGTAAAGCTGTCTTTGTGACGTGAGACTCTAGCTCATCTGTCAATGTAGAAAGGCCACGGTTTGATGGATGCTACGGTCAAGGTTGAACAGCGTGGATGCATGGTGCCGTGCTTCCAGGTGCACGGCTTGTCGGCTTTCTTGAAATGTGCGAGGTTCCCATGGAGACAACGATGGATGTCGTTTCTGTGAAGTCAACCCGCAGGACCTTACAAGAGCCGTGCGTGCTCCTAACAGAGAATTGGAAGCTGATTTGAGCTGAGAGAAGTCGAGCAAAGATGTTATTTCTAAAAACTACTTTACGCTAGAAGCAACAAGTCAACGCTCGGTCTCGAAATCATGGCCTTTGATCTCGCCAAGGTCGGGCACGGTCTGGAGATGCAAGCTATGGCCCGGATCAACCGAAGAGGCGTCCAATGGCGGAGACTGGGTCACTGCATGCTCGGGCTTCAGGGCATTCAAGAGCATCAAAACCGTGGCCGAAGGCATGCAGAGAAGAATCAACTAACAAATGAGTATCAACCACCGTGCCTAATGGGTAATGGGAGGGCGCCGGCGAAAATCCTTCGTCTCCTCTATGACACGTCGTGAGCTTTCCTTGGCCAACTTATTGTCAAAGTATCAGTGAGATTGAGATGGCTTCAAGTCTAGGCGAGTGGCCCGACGATACGAGCCTGGTCCCTGTTCGCCGAGGCCTGGGCCCCGAAGGAGGGAGGGACCCCGGTCTGGCACTAGGCGATGATGGCCGTTGGGCAATTCACGGTGAGGATTACATTGCTGCGCTGTGCTGCGAGCAAGAGAGAGAGAGAGAGAGAGAGAGAGAGAGAGAGAGAGAGAAAGAGTCTCTTGATCTTCCCTTTTCATGCAAGATGACGGCGACCTATTGCGGCCCAAAGGGTGAGGCCCTCGAACCAAGGCGCCCAGCAGTAAATCGATAGGCTTGAAGAGAGAGATGCGACGCGCAAAAGATGGAAAGCACCGTGGCCCTGTCCAACTGCCCCTGTCGGGTGGCGAGGTTTGGAATTCCATTCACCATTCCATGGCTCCCGGCTGGTCGGGACCATGGTTGCCGGTGCAAATCACGGGGAGCCCCGTCCATCATCTCATGTGCAGTGTTGAATATTAACAGCAACAGCAAATGTCAATCTTGCTAGATGCTGTCAAGGTCTACATAGGCAAGAGAGTTGAGAGGAGAAATGGAGACGCCGACGTGTTGAAGGCGTTTAAAGTTGTTTCATAGAAAGATCAAGATTGACCTGGAGACAGGCGGAACGTGGATGACAGCCACGTTTGCCCTGGTTGGCTGACGTGATTTGACTTGGCATGAGAGAGAGTGTGTGTAAGGGTCTGATCTCTCTCTCTCTCAAGGTAACACGGCGAGAGATTCAAACTAGCCGAGGCACTACAGTTAATGATCTGGCCAACAAGGGGGAGAGAGAAAAGGGATAGGTTCGTTTAACGGCGGTGGTTTTAATAGCAGCAGCCTCCCTGACGCCAAACGAGATGGTTTTCTCCACGAGGAGAAAAGCAAGGCCCCATATCGTTCCAGACACTAGGCGATCCAGCTGGCCGGGACGGGCGCGCCCTGGACAAGGCTTCGAGGGAGGGGGACGGTGGCCAAGTTAGTGTTGACTGGGGTGGGTGGTAAAGAGATGAGGCGACGCGTCGTTGTTTTTGATCTACTTCAATCATGGAGGGAAGAAAAGACACTGGTAAACTTGATGATGAGAAAAGAAGAAGAGACATGGACGACGGGTTTACGGGAGGATATGCGTGTGCTGTACACGTCCAAGCCTGAGTCAATGTCAAAGCGCACGGGACGGGACGGGCTGAGAAAAAGAGAGAGAGAGCACGACTCTTTTGTTGCTGCAGGGGAGAGGAGAGAAAGGGATCGGTTTTCCTGTCTGGGTAGAGAATAGTGAGACATTTGCCTCTAAAGGGCACACGATTAGCGACTCTAAAGGCGACCGGATAAGAATTGAATCAGGCAACAAGTCCTAGAAGGAAATGCTTTTTTCATGATCATGGCCACAATTACTCGTAACAACAATTCCTTTGTGCTCGTGCTCCTTGACCAGGCAGGCAGGCAAAAAAAGGTACATATCGTATGTACATAAATTGGGGGAAGAAGAAGAAAAAACGGGCTGTCAGATCTCACCAGCCACACTTTCTGGTGGTTTTGTACAGATACTTTGATCCAGGGGACGGACGCACTTATCGACAACCTGTTTGCGCTCGCCCCGCCCTTTTTCTCTCAAACCTGGGCGGGAGCTAAGCGGGATCGTCATTATCTGGAGAAAAAGAGGGAAACCCAGAAAAAAAAAGTGAGGCTTGGGGGGGATGAGGCTGCGTAGGCTGACGAGATGGGGTGTCGTACAACGTAACTTTGATACGGACTGTGACAGGTTTTTCGTTCCTGACAGGAGGCGTTTTTTTTTTTTTTTTTGTGATTGATGTGATGATGGAGCATGAATCGTGCATTTTGAGAAACTGTTTCTGCTTCAGTTTCTATGCACTAACACGGCGTGAATGAAGCATTTTTTTTTTTCAAGCAAATAAATGAAGAAAGAAAGGGACGCGTATTAATGCACATTAACTTCTCAATCTCTTAAACGCATGGTCAACTTTTAAAAAAAGAGAGAAGCTCTCAAGATTGCCAATTTTACCATTGCAGCAGTGCATGGATGGCACCATCTTGAATGCAAGAAGCCGCCCTCCCTATTTCTTCGAGAATATCAATAGAATGGGCTTGTTGTGCCTTGCAGAATTCTGCAAGTATCCGTCTACATCACCCCCCTCCTTCAGCTGAGAACAAAAAAAAAAAAAAAAACCGGGAGGCCTGCCTGTTTGTCTGACAAGAAACATGAACCCGTATACGTGAGAGATGCTTGTCTCAAGTCGGAGGAGTCCCTCGAACTGAGGGGGAACAAACCCGGTTTTGGCACTAAATACCCACACACGCACAGGGTGGGAGATCATCACTCGCAGAATGGGGAGGGGAGAAAAAAAAGAAACAAGAGAAAACATTCAACATTTAATTATTCTGAAGCCAAAAAAAGAGTAATTGGTTGGCAAGGTTACCAACAATTATTTTTTCTAGGGTAGAACGATATCTTTTTACTTGGGTGTTGCTTGAGATGCAGCAACAGTTGTTAGGCCGAGTCACACATTCTTTTTTAATCAAGATCAGCCACCAACAAACCAAGCCGTTTCGTTCATCTTTTCTCGGGTCACCCGCCGGCGGGAGGATCGAGACTTGAATCCCGCCGCTCCAAGCCAAAGCTAAGCTGCAAGCCGTCTGTTCGACGTTAGCACCAATGCTAGGGCGGGATGATTAACGAACGAACGAACCACTCGGCGCTAGGGACAACAAAAAGACTGGATGATGATAAAAAAAAAGACAGACTTGTGATTGTCACAATCTGACTGTTGAAGAAGAAACAGCCTGAT
Source organism: Fusarium sp. NRRL 66088 (assembly GCA_013186415.1). NCBI lineage: Eukaryota > Fungi > Ascomycota > Sordariomycetes > Hypocreales > Nectriaceae > Fusarium > Fusarium sp. NRRL 66088. The sequence goes on along the minus strand of JABCKD010001143.1, from coordinate 1,582 downwards.
AATGATGATAGCTTGCGGAGGGTCTGGGATGGAAAAGAGAAAAAAATGATCCACAATCGAACGAATGAATGGCCAGATCGATCCATCACTGTTGCTCGCTCGCTCGCTGCTTTTTGTTTCGATTCACTCAAGATCCAACTAGAGATCCAAAGTGGTCCGCTGACGCTCGAGCTTCAGTCCAATATCGGTTCTTTCATGCCATGGACAGAGACATAATGTCGACCCAGTGAGAGACACATGCCGAGGAACTGGGTTCGTGCGCTTCTACTCTTTTTTTTTTTCTTCTGGGTCTAAGAATCGAAAATAATGCCAGTGTCAGTCAGAATCACGCCTAAATCTGCGACAATGCCTGTGACGACTCTGAGGTGTTTTCGAACACTATCGTGTCATGCCATAGGAGGATGGAACGGCAATCCATCGACAGAGAGAGAGAGCAAAGAGAAAGAGAGGAAGGGTCTTCCCCCTTCGATAGGCCATTCTCCTTTGCATCTGGCCAATCGACCTGGGGCTAATGCGGCGGCAGCATTGGCACTAGGCCCGGCTAGGGGCAAGTCAATTCCCTCGAGCCAGAGAGAGCGGTGGTGACGGCATTGAGCGAAGCCAGACTGGGGTGTGGTCGTCGTCGCATGGGTGTGTGTGTGGAAGAGGAAGACCCGCCTTCCGGTGAAGTGTCGCGATGGATGAATTCAATGTGTAGATTTCTCTCGTCGGGCGTAGAAGGTGCACATTCTCATATAATAATTGTCTCTTCTTTAAGCGCTGGAATAGGTGATAAACATTCCCATCTACCTCCTTTAAACACTTTGCGCGCACATACTTTTGTCCAGCCAGTATCCAGTTGTCGTGTCTCTTTGAGAGCGCGCCTGGAGGTGTGAGCGGACTGGGTCATTATCCCAGATGGCGTGTGCAGGGATTACACTATGTCGGCATGGGATGGACATGGATGGGACAACCCGTCTGCGTCTGCGCGCTCCCCAAGGGAAAGGGCGGGAAGAGTCCAGTTTCCCCCAATTTCCTCTGCCCAACGTATTTTTTCTTTCTTTCTACTTTTGTCTTTTTTTTTTCTTGGTTCTCAAACCAGACATGAACTGGTGGTGTCTGCTTTCTGGGGGTGAGAATTGCGCAATGAAAAAAAAAAGGAACCAACCCCAAGTTTCCCCCCCGATCTTGTCAATGATTTAGGGGGAGTAACAGCCCAAAGTAGAGTTCAAGTCGGCGCTCCGTGTGAGTGAGAAGAGTGTGTGTGACGATGACATCTTGTGCCTCGTGGCAGCTCCGCATCCATTCTCTTTCAAGGAACCAGAGTGTCATCACCGGAAACTCTTCGCCCCCCTCCCCGTCATCTTTTTTCTTTATTCCATTGTGACTTCTTTTTCTCTTATCTTAAGACTGTACCAAGAGGGGGGAAGCCTCAGAAACCACCGAGTTCTTTATGGGAGATCTTGTTTCGGCTTGGAACATGTCTTGACGGTGTGTCGTCGTCGTGTTGTCGACGTTGCTGATGCGTACGTGCGAGTGGGAGATCCCGGTCAAGGACCCCTGCTGCGGTCGAGCAAACACCTGAGGAGGTGACAACTTTGCC
>JABCKD010001142.1:0-12679 GCA_013186415.1 Fusarium sp. NRRL 66088 | reverse complement strand
CTCGCGCCTTCTTCCGGGTCCCTCCCCCCCTTCCCTTCCCTCCTTCCTGGCGGTTATTATATATCGTCTCTCCTCCATCTCCACATCCTCTTCCTCTTCTTCTACCTCTTCTTCTTGTCCTCATCATCCTCCACCGTCTCCTCCCAACGAAAAACAACACCCTCCAAATCTTTCATCATGGCTGCCCGTCCTCAGAACATTGGCATTAAGGCCATTGAGATCTACTTCCCCAGCCAGGTAAGTCAGGGTCCTTCCTCTGCCCCGTGCTCTCGTGCCTCAATTGCTCTTTGAGCGTTGGGGAATGGATTGTTGTCGTTCGCTGCCCCTCACCAAAACTTTTTCAATTAAAAAAAAAAAGTCCCTGCGTTATTCTCGTGTTCGGGTTCCTGGGTCGTGTGCCCCTCCATTCCAGCGCCAGCCCCTCCATCGCAAGCCCTCGATGACGCCCTTAGCTAACCACAATCCGCCTCACTCTAGTATGTTGAGCAGACTGAGCTCGAGAAGTTCGATGGCGTCAGCACTGGAAAGTACACCATTGGTCTTGGTCAGACCAAGATGTCCTTCTGCGATGATCGCGAGGGTAAGTTTAGTCCCGATCTCAACAAATAATCCATGGCGACGCGTCTGGCTTCACACACTCTGTAACACGTTGCTAACATGATTCTGTTTGTCTTTCACAATAGATATCTACTCTTTCGCCCTGACCGCCACCAAGAACCTCCTCAAGAACTACAACATTGACACCAACTCAATTGGTCGTCTCGAGGTCGGCACTGAGACCCTCCTCGACAAGTCCAAGTCGGTCAAGACTGTTCTCATGCAGCTCTTTGGCGACAACACCAACCTCGAGGGTGTCGACACCATCAACGCCTGCTACGGCGGTACCAGCGCCGTCTTCAACACCATCAACTGGATTGAGTCCTCTGCCTGGGACGGCCGTGATGGTATTGTTGTGGCTGGTGACATTGCTCTCTACGCCAAGGGCAACGCCCGTCCCACCGGTGGTGCTGGCGCCGTTGCTCTGCTCATCGGCCCTAACGCTCCTATTGTTGCTGAGCCTGGCCTGCGCGGCACCTACATGCAACACGCCTACGATTTCTACAAGCCCGACCTGACTAGCGAGTACCCCTACGTCGACGGTCACTACTCGATCAACTGCTACACCAAGGCTCTCGATGCCGCTTACCGTGACTACTGCAAGCGTGAGGCCAAGCAGTCCACCAACGGTGTTACCAACGGCTCTGACCCTAACCGAACCAACCTCGACCGCTTCGATTACCTTGCCTTCCACTCCCCTACCTGCAAGCTCGTCCAGAAGTCTTATGCCCGACTCCTGTACCACGATTACCTTGCTAACGCCGACTCCCCGGCTTTCGCCGAGGTCGCCCCTGAGCTCCGCGACATGGACTACGAGAAGTCTCTGACCGACAAGGTCGTTGAGAAGACCTTCATGGGTCTCACCAAGAAGCGCTTCCAGGAGCGCGTCAACCCCTCCATCCAGGTTGCCACCAACGTTGGTAACATGTACTGTGGCAGTGTCTGGGGTGGTCTGGCCAGCTTGATCAGCGTCGTCGACAACAAGGCTCTCGAGGGCAAGCGAATTGGTCTCTTCAGCTACGGTTCCGGTCTCGCTGCCAGCTTCATGTCTTTCCGCATCAACGGCAGCGTCGAGCGCATCTCTGACGTCCTCGACATCCCTACCCGCCTCGCTGCCCGCCGCGCCGTGCCCCCCGCGAACTACGACAAGGTGAGTGATGGATGAAACCGTTACACTTCAAACAGTTGCTAATATTGTGTATAGATGTGCGATCTCCGAAAGCAAGCTCACCTCCAGAAGGACTACACCCCCAAGGGTGAGATCTCCGGCATCGTCCCTGGAACTTACTACCTTACCAAGGTCGACGACATGTTCAAGCGCGAGTACGCTATCAAGGAATAGAGGAGCCACACACGTTCGGCTTTATGACCCTTCTGCTTCTCGTTCATTTTTGACCCGGGTTTTTTTCTGCTTGCTGGCCTAGCCCACAAGAGTCGCGACCCTGGACCGAGAGCATATCATGAACATGACGACTTGAAAGGGGAGGAAACTAGACGAGGCGAACTACAGCGCTTGACGATAGACTTGCGCCCAAGGCGCAGAGGAGATTGACGCAGATTCCCCCTAATTGAGCCTGCGATGGTGGCCACGGAGGTTTGTGTAAATATTGGGGATGTTGTCTCTCCTGAAGTTGATTTTTGCTGGAAGCTATCAAGACTCATAGATGCGACCATTTGGCGCACAAAAGATGTCGGCATTTGAATAAAAGACATCTATTTCCAAGTAAATTGGTATCCTTTGATATTTGATCTCGCTTCCGTCCAACCAAGACTTTTCTATGTACCCAAAACCTTGTATACAAGCCTCTCGGCAGCAAGACTACAAGCCTTGGCTCTATCAACTCTTACATCAACTCTAACATTTAATATTCATACAGGGTATCCTCTATTTCTTCTCCTTGAACTTCCACTCGGCGTGGCGGTGTAGCATGTAATCCTTGCTCTGGATACCCTTCCAGATACCATACAGACCGCCCAACGGCGGCTTACTCTTGAGGGATCGCTTCCACTTCTGACGCTCCTCCTTGCGGGCCTCGACGTCAACCTTGACCTTGTCGTGGACGGTCGGCAGGGTGTCGGCGTGGTACTTCTTCCTAAGAGCCTCATACCATGGTCGGTCATAGAGCTTCCAGAACTCTTCCTCGTTGTAGTACGTATGCGCATAAAGCCACTTGAGACCGCCTAGCTCGACGAGCTTGTCCTCAAGAGCGCGGTTCTTGGTAACGAATTCATCCGGATCAGTGGGGCCCCAGCCCCATAGGCCAATGTTCAGAGATGGAGGGGTCGACGCGGTGCCATCGGCAGCAGTCTCGGTCTCGCCAGTGTGCGGGTGGAAGGTAGGAGGAGGGGTCTGCTTCAGTGGACACAACCAGAGGGGCCAGATGTTGAAGTTCTCAGCTGTGTAGTCGACAAAAGCCTCGGCGGTGCGGTAAGGTAGGCCAAGATCCTGAACGATGAAGCGGGCGGATTCACCGCTACCGTGAAGGGCGCGGTAGAGCATGCGAGTATGGAGGAAATCGTCAAGGAACCAGCGGAAGAATCGGTTGAAGGGCACGCCCTTGAAGTAGTCGAAGGCAGCGGCACCAACCCAGAAACCACCACGGTCGTAGCGGAAGAAGTATTCAGCGAGGGGGATATAATCGACGGGGGAAGAGGACGAGGCCGCCGAGTCAACGGTAGGACCAGCGGAGGGGACGTTTCGGGTGCGATCTTGGACGTGGAGGTAGTACCAGGGATCCCAGGCACCACTGAAGGTCTGGGTCTTGGTATCGGCAGGCTTGTCATCGGTCAGGGTACCAGTGACGACAACACCATGGTCCTTGGAGAAGAGGATACCATCAACGTAGTCGTTGGCGGGGTTCTCGGTTTCGGCGCGGATACGGGCAACAGCCTCGGCGACGCTGCTGGTGCGATGATATGTAGTGCGAACAAACTTCTTGGCTTCCTTGAGTTGCAGCTCGAGCAGGGTGGTCACGCCGAGGGAGCCGACGGCACCAGCGGCGCCGCGGAAGAGGTCAGCACGCTCCTCCCGCGACGCACGAACAACCTCTCCGTTTCCGAGCACAATCTCGGCCCAATTGACCGTATCATTGAAGAATCCGTATTTGAATGATGAGCTCTCGCCTGCCGTCCCGGCGAAGCCGCCTCCGGCTGTGATGCCGGGGAACTCCATGACGACGGGGGGAACGAGACCGTGCTTAAGAGTCGACTCGACGAGCTTGTCCATTGGCACATTGGGTTCGACAAGGGCGGTGCGAGTGGCCCGATCGACTTGGAGGACATTGCGAAGGGCGCTGATATCGACAACGGGCTTGCCGGTCTGCTGAGGACGAGTACTGTTGGTGGAGCCGTGAAAGATGCGGTATGGCTCGCGACGCTCGAAGAAGCCGCGAACGGCCGAGGCGATGGAGGCGACGGCCTGCTTATGGCGCTCCATTGGCATCTTGGGGACCCCTCGGGGATGGTGGTTGAATGATGTTGGAGGAGGGGAGCTTGGAGCTTGCGGATCAGGCAAGTTTGGAGAATTTTGGTGGGTCCGGCCGGTGTCGGGTTCGGAAGCCGGATGCTGTGGGGGCGGAGCCGATGGGGATGATGACGGTGATTGATAACGGAGTATAGAAGGCGTGTAAGTTGTATGGGTATAAAAAGGTATCTCATATACCACTCACTATCCAACTACCTATGTATTCTACCATATATGCAAAAATCAAGTTATCGACATGTCACCTATAGCTTTGCAATTGGCACCTCTAACAACCTCTCCTGTAACCCTGCCTTTTGTAGCACCCTCTCTCGTATCTCTTTCTCTGACACATCGCTGAGCTCCTCAAACCGCAATGGTACCTCCTCCAGCGTCCTCGCCTTGACCGTCACGGCCCTCGTCTCAATGGCTGCGGGGTCTTCTACAGCTGAGCGGATGAAAGCCGCCCATCCATCGTAACACCGGCGCGTGGCGGGTACATCACGCAGCAGCAGCGCGAAGCAATGTGGCATGGCCTCGTACTCCTCAAACACGACCCGCACGCCGTCGGCCTCGAGCTTGCGCGCGAGGTACTTATCCTCGTACGCGAGAATTTCCCACCCTGTGCAGATGTAGACAGGTGGCGCGCCCTTCCAGCTGCGAGCCATAACGAGTGACGCCAGTGGATGGGCTGCTAAGTCGTCGGCAACGTACATGTTGCGTCGTGGCGGGTTTGAGGGCCAGGCGTCGCATGGCGGGATATTTAGTCTGTCCATAGTCTCGGGCTTAGGAAGGTAGTCGTACGGCGTCGGCGTGGCCATCTCCCACGTCGGCGAGCTCTGTGTGACGTCTACCCAGGGAGAGTTGACTGCAATGCCAGCTGGCATGGGGACCTCACGCAGCTCGCCGTGCCATAGAATCCGAGTATCTTGCTGACGAAGCTCGAGAATGACCTGGAGCAGCGAGAGCGCAAGATTGCCGCCAGCACTATCAAATCCATATTAACATGTGGCTATCCGGGACACCGAGAATAGAATCATACCTATCGCCGGCAATCACAATGTGCTCCGGCTGCACAGGATCGTGGTACGCGTCCGGAGGAGGGTACAGCAGGGTGAAATAAGACACCAGCGCATCGAGCAGCGCAGCAGGGAAAGGATGCTGCGGTGCGAGGCGATAGCGCACCGAGTAGCACCGGCCACCCGTCAGCTCGGCCAACTTCTTGGTCGTGGGGCGGTGCGTCGAGGGGTCGCAGAGGTAGTATGCGCCGCCGTGCAAGTACAGGACCGTCGTCGGACGGCGGCACTCGCGCATCATGCCGTGGTACCGCTCCCGCTCCGACACGTCAGGCAGCGGAGCGCCGCGGGCCACACCGCCCCGGTGGCCGGTCCACTCGGCCTCGACGTCGACCAGGTCGGGCACCGGGACCCGGCATGTGGTGGCGCCCGCGAGGCGTTCGAGGGCGATGATGAGGGTGTCGCGGATGGAGGTCTCTGGTGGTCTTGGGCTGGCATACTTGCTGACCCATATGTGGCCTCTTATGCCGGGGTCTCGGAGGGTGAGCTTCTGCGTGAAAGAGATGCTTTGGGGGTTTGGAGGGACGAGCAGCTCGCGGAGACAGGCGACCACGAGTGAGCTATGAAGGTCGAGATACTTGGCCGTATCGGAAAGGCGGAGGATGTGAAGGAGAGAGTGACGCAGGATGAGAGGGAGTAATGGGATGGCTGCTCGGATGGTCTCGATGGTTTCTGAGTTCATCTTGAGGGCGAAGCGAGACTTGGATATGTAGCAATAGTGAAGAGGAAGTAATAGTGTTGTAGGTTTGAGTGGTGATGTAAGTGATCCAGATGAGATGGTGGAGTAAAGGTCAACGCCTAACTCTTCTCCTGTCAAGTGTATCTTGTTGGGTTTATCCTTGTTAATTCATAGAACAAGCACGTTGTAAAAAAGAAAAAGCCTCATCTAGAAAACCAAGGACAGAACATGAAAGCGATCGGAGTGAGGCGTCGCGATGAGTGGTGTGTTGCAAGGGAGAATGGCTGAGATCAAGATGAGACTTTGTCCACCGCCCAGCCAGCCACCGTAGCTTCTCTTATTGGCACTCGAGCCCAATACCAAGCAAATATTGAGACCTGAATTGCTGCCAATGACGGCTCCTATCTGTCCATGACAAGGTCAACCAGGAAACTCTTCGCCACTAGTGGTGGTGGTCTAGCAGCCGACGGGGTAATCTCTCCCGTCACGGCATAGACAACGCTCGGGGGAACTTGATGGGAAAACGACATGTCGTCAACTAGGAATAGTTTATCCGGGAGTTTGAGAGATGGAAGCGGGCAAGAGATCATGAGCTTTGAAGCGAGCCTCGGCACGGATGTTCAGGCTAGCGGTTTTCAGCTGCTAGGGTATGTATGGATGTGCCGATCATCGGCGTCCGAGGTCCCTACTCTACCGAGTGCTGGCCCTCATGAAGAGTATTCTGCATCATGACTTGTCTTGATCGTTGTTTACTAGAAATTATACCAGAGAGACTACGCCTATGCGTTCTAAGCGGTGTAGATGATGCCTTACAACACTGCTCAAAGTAGTAATTTTTGCGGGAACTGCGTGATCAAGGATATACAAGCATCAAGAAGATGCATGCAAATGCGCTGCAGAACCAACAGCGAGCTCTACATTGCATACTTGCATCAAAAGGCTGGTGGCGCATACAGCCCTGGCATCTCTGATTGGCTTCAAGATATGGCTTCAGGGGAGCGGCATCACGCAGAACAATTACAGGAATCACACACCCACATGGTTGATATTATCACCTGCGAATTATAGCCAAGTCTTGTGATAGCCAAGTCGATTTTGACAAGACGGATTAACGCTACAACACTAACCCATAAAAACACTCCTATCAGCCGACCCTATTATCCCAGAGTCTCCATTTGTCCAAAGTTGTAGATGCATAGGATACTGTACAAACAAGAAGAAAAATACTAAATATCAAGACATCCCCTAAGAGCTGGAGCTGCTAGCAGCCGCCTCCTTGGGCTCGTCAGCCTTGACCTGAGTCGACGAGGTGTCGTTCTGGTTGGCCATGGCCATCTGCCAGGCAGGGATAGACTTCTTGCCGGTCATGTTGGCGAGAGGCGACGAGGATCGGTTGACCAGGGGAGCCGAGGGGAACGTGGGCTTGGGAACCTCAGCAGCGGGAGTGGTCGTGCTGGACTCGACTCCGGTCTTCTCTCCGTTGGTCTTGGGGGCCGAGGTAGAAGCCGCTGGGGTGCTTGTGCTGCCAACGCCGCTGGCATTAGCACTGACACTACCGCTGGCACCTCGCAAGAAGCTTGAGCTTGCAGGAGTCGAAGCGCTGCTGGTCATGCGCTGCGAGACCAGCGTCTTGAGGCTGGTAAGCTCAGTGTTGATCTCGCGCAGTCGGCCGTCGGTCAACCCCTTCTGGTTCTCGAGCGCCTTGGGGATCGCGTCCTTGAGGGACTGGACCTCATCTCGGATTCGGTTCGCGTCGTCCTCCCGTCGTCGATTGGCCGCCTTGAGGTCTGTCATGACGGTCTCAAGGTCCGCAATCGCAGCATCCAACTTTTCTGTTCGCTCCTTTTCGGCCGTCTTAAGGCTCTCGGTGTCCTTGGCGAGCTGCTCGACAAGAGTGAAGGCTCGGTCAAACTGTTCTTCGATCGACTTCTTATCTTGTTCGAGCTTCTCCGGCGTCGGGGGTGCCACCAGGGGATATATGTAGCGCTGCCTCCTCGTAAGTCCACCATCACGAAGCAATGTTACCAGAGGTTACAAACCTTGCCCAGAGAGTACACTCCGTAGGAAACTCCGCTAACTACAGTCGCCATGATGAACCAGTCCCTCCAGTCCCTCCTTGGGGGAGGCGGCGGCTGCCAAGCATGCGGTGGATAGGACGGGTAGTATTGCTGAGGAGGAGGAGGGCCGGCGGGAGCACCGGCATATGAAGGAGTCGGTGTAGGCGGCGCATTGCCTCCTGTTCGAGCCAGGGCAACGTCGATTTCCTCCTGGGTCAGGTTCTTGCTTCGCAGGAACGAGATGCGGTTCTCGACGGAAGACGATGCGACACTGGGATCCTGCAGGACTGTGATCAGTTAGCATTGGAATTCGGCGTTGTTGCTATCTTATAGGAAACCGACATTGCGCCTACTCAGGAGTCAGTATCCAAATCCGACATTTGGGTTCGCGGTGGCTGGGAGACGCGATCAACTTACCGCAGAGGCCACGAGGTCTTCGCGAATAGCCATGATTGACTTGTAGCCGTCAGACGGCTCTCACCACAGCATCCGAGTCGCAAAGAGTTGAAGGAGTGATGGCCGAACAAGTCCGGGTGATGATGGAATGGAAAATGACAAATGCATGTGCTCCTTGCGGAGGCTCGAAGTTGAAGGCGTGGGGACGGAATCTGGAGTCGGGAGCTGGCCCGGGGAAATGCGTGGTCGAGCCGAGGCTTGCGGTACGTACCTTCCCAGCGAAACGAACGGCTCCAGACTGTCTTGGGAAGTTGCGATGAGACTGGAGTCACGTGTCGACGTTAATTGATGCCCCACCCTGCCAGCTCAACCGTGCTCCACTCAAAACTACGACGTCTTCTTCTAGCCAATCAAAAGCTAGATCATATCGTTTGTTTACTTTCCCGCCGGGCAACACACTTGCAATGCCCAATCTTTCTAATCTTGCCCTGACGCCTCTTTCGCACCCTCGCATCCCACCCCTCGTCAACATCATCACCGACAAGTCGTTCACCAACAGCGAAACCTACAATACTCGCCGACATCGCGCGTTCATTCCATCGCAGTCGCGTGCTGCTTGTCACACCGGATATGTCCCAAGATACGGGCCTGTGGAGTGTCAGAAGACCCAGAGAGGTGCGACCGCTCCCCGCCTTTTATAATACACGCGCGCCTTGACTTGAACATTTTCTAACTCTCAACATAGACCCTTGGAGGTATCAGCGCAAACACCGCCATTCCACAGCCTGGTTCGACTATGAAGCGATCCGGCCCCAACAGTGGCGCCAATTACCCGGGCAGTCATGTCCGGTCCATGTCGGGATCTAGGCAATCCCTCGCCCTGCCGCGCCCCAGTCAACCTCTTTTTAAGCGTTCGTCGTCCGGAACCAACCTCGCCGATCTTGGCCTGTCCTCAGTCAAACGTTCCTCGTTCCAACCGAAGCCGACTTTTACTCCCGGGCCGACGACGACGCGAGCCTCTACCGATGGCGACCGACGTAGCAGCGTATACCGGCCTCGCCAGTCGACAGCGGCTCCTATGACCCACCAGAGCTTCTTCCAGGCTACTCCCCAAACTGCCGGTGTTCCCCGCGACCCCCGACCTCTAAAGGATCGCGCATTTCAAGCTCGCATTGGACAAGAGATTTTGGAGTACATGGTGAACTACAATTTCGAGATGGAAATGAAGCATGTTCTTTCGCAAAATGTCCTCAAGTCACCAACGCAGAAGGACTTCAACTACATGTTCCAATGGCTCTACCACCGCATCGACCCTAGCTACAGATTCCAGAAGAGCATCGACCAGGAAGTACCACCTCTTCTGAAGCAGATGAGGTACCCCTTTGAGAGGAGCATCACAAAGAGCCAGATCTCTGCCGTGGGAGGACAAAACTGGAGCACATTCCTTGGTCTTCTTCACTGGATGATGCAGTTGGCCCAGATGCTGGATGGTTACGCAAACTGCAGGTACGACGAAGCTTGTATGGAGAGCGGGATCGACGTCAGCGGTGACCGCATCATCTTTGACTTTCTCAGCAACGGATACCGGGACTGGCTGGCAATGGACGATGATATGGGTGATGAAGAGGCGGAACGTGTTTTGGCGCCTCATGTCCAAGCCATGGCCGCTGCATTTGAGCAGTCAAACTCCAAGTACACGTCACAACTCGAGATGCTCGAGGCGGAAAACGCACGACTGCTCAAGGAGATTGAAGATAAAGAAAAGTCGACACCTGACCCGGCAGTCCTGGACAATCACTTCAAGATCATGGAGGAGGACAAGATTAAGTTTGAGGAGTACAATGCACTAGCTATGCAACGGTCAGAGAAGTACGAGAGCCGATCACAGGTTCTGCAGGAGGAGCTCGACAAACTACTGGAGGAGCTCCAAGAGGCTGAGGACGAGCGACGTGGTCTGCAAAAGGCTGTCGATGCTCAAGGGATCAGCATGCAGGATATTGACCGCATGACTGCGGAGCGAGAGCGGCTGCAAAAAGGAATCGAGTCAGCAGGCCAACGACTAGAGGAAGTGAAGAAGAAGGTGTCAGAAAAGGAGATCGAAGCGAGCCGTAAGCTAGACGAGCTCGAGCGCAAGGTCGATCGGTACAACACCCTGGCATACCAGATCGCCCTGATCCCAGCGACAGCAGCCAATGCCAAGGGAGAAGAGTTTGAACTCCAGGTGATGGTCAATGACAGCTCGGACCTCACATCTTCCAACTTCAAGGGATCTACAGGGGCGGCTTCGTCAGACCGCTTGCTGGCTGACCACGCGTCTGGATATCAACCAGGACACATTCTTAACCTGGATCTCCGAGGCAAGATCCGCAAGAGCTTCTTGTCGCTACGCAAGGAGATTTCAGAGCGTCGAAGCGCGGCAATGGATGAGATGATGAAGGACCATGACTTGTTGGACGGAATCAAGGAAGCCATTGAAGATAGGCGAAGCGCTGTGGAAGCACTCAACCACCGCGTACGCGCAGCGGAGGAGGAGTATGAGAAGACCAAGGAGATCACAACAGCGCAGAAGCTAGCGTCTGATGCTCAAATCGAGAAGATGGAGAAGGAGTTGTCACGCATGCGAGCTGGTTTGTCCGACTCAGTGCAGGTTCTGGAGCAACGCGAGATCAACACAACCATTGAGTAAGTCCGCTTGATGCAGGTTATAAGACGATAAGGTGCTGACCAGATGATAGATACGAGCAGCTTGTACTCCGAGCCAATGCACTCCGTGAGGAGCTGCACACCGAGATTGACCGGATGCTCAACGACGTCATCAAGTTCAAGATTCATGTTCAAAAGAACCTGGATGACTACGAAGGCTTCGTGGCAGATGAGCTCGAAAAGGAGCTCGGTAGCGAGGAAATGGGCGAGGACACTCGACCAGTCGATATGTGATGACGCTGACGCATGATGCAATCTTTCAAGACGCTTATGAGATGACGAATTGTTTTCCGGCGGCTTTCTGGCTTGTTTCGGGCGTTTGGCGGAGTGATGGACGAGCTGGTTGGAATACAGTCTAGGCTGGTCCTTGTCTTGTCGACCTTGTCTATGTTGATGTCGTGCACTGTTTTGGTTCTTGTTGATATAGGGGGGGGGGAGCGGACTTGCATCAATAATGCACTAGATACCTGGTAGTTTTTGGTTTGAAGGATACCACCCACTGGGCCTGATTTGACCTGGTTCGATACATGCAGCGAGTCTCAACGGATGACAGTTTTCAATTCGGACATGAAGCCGCAGCTATCAAAGCGTAACAGACAGAACCATGCTCCCCGGTGCAGGGGGCTTTCCTTGGCTTCCACGTTGAGACACCTGCGCTATCGAGGCGCCACAGGGGAACCACATGGCGAAGACAGGGATCATGCGAGGGGGGGATGGGCGGCAGATGCAGCGCGTGATGATGGAGGCGATGAAGGGGGTGCATTTGGGTATTTCGTATTCAAAGCGAGAAGAGAAATAAAGCCGAGGTATGATCAAGGTTTATCAAGTTTGTTTCTTGTTGATTGTCTGTGTTTATGGATGCAATATGCATGGATGGATGATGTAAGTCTATCTATGCATGGATTTAAGCACCGGACTTGAACTCCGCTCTCCGATCAATACGGAGCGGCCTCTACTTGGAACCGTTGAGAGAAAAAAGAAGATAAACAAAGGAGAGAGAGAAAGGAAGCGAGGGTTAATCAATCACAGGCAAGGAAATAGTTACGACGGCCTCGGATTGTTCCCGCTCGCACTCGCGTCCTTTTTTCAAGGCGAATGCTCCCTCTCTCCCCGGATGGCTCGGGAAAGGGCTCCGCCCACGCGGTCGGCGTCGGACACACGGGGACATGCGGGTCAATTAACTCCGCTAAAGCCCTACGGGGCAACCAAAAGCTCTGCTTGCTACTTGCGCTTGCTGCTACGGTGATGGTGTGCGTGTGTACCTACCTCTGTCCCCTTTTTCGTACTCTCTCTTTGCTTCATTGTTTTTCTAGAAGATCACCAAAAAGCATAGACGTCGATCTTAGACCTCTGTGTTGTCCGTGCTGAAGCTTGTGCCAAGCTTACATTGTTTGTCACTGACTCGTTGCGTTGGTTGGGTACCCATCCAATTCCATTGGTTTTTTTTTTGTATACGCGGACGAGAGAGACGAGTCGGACATCTCAATCACTCCGCCCTCAGCCATACCAGACGAAAAAATACTGCTGGCGTCAGCAAGAGGAAGAGAGAGAGAGAAAAAAAAATCAGATTGTTTTCCTTTTTCGTACAGTCCTGCATCGTCATACATTTCTAAGCTCCGTTCTTCACCTATAAGCCACATACACATACGCACACCCTCTCGCTACTTATCTCGCCTCGTCTTCCCAATCCCATACCATTACCATACCATCC
>JABCKD010001141.1:0-23613 GCA_013186415.1 Fusarium sp. NRRL 66088 | reverse complement strand
GGTCAGGATCTTGGGGTTGAGGAAGACAAGCTGGTGGCCGTGGGATCCTTCGCATGTCAAGAATCATGAGTGAGCGAGGAGAGAGTATAGCAGAATCCATCTGTTATATGGTAGATGTTCAAAGAGTAGAGTGATGAAGCGAAAGAGGAAAAGGACAAGGAGAGATATATAAAGAGATATAGAGTTGGATAGGATAGACCGAGAGAGGGGGTGGGAAACTCGGATTTGGAGAAGGCTTTGCCCGCAGGCCGTGAGGTTATATTCGTCAACGACCGTGGCTTACCCCCCTTCCCCGAGCTTCTCAGTGAATCGGTGCGCCTCTCTGCCCGTCCCAGGTACCTGATGAGGCTCACCTTTCGCTCTCGGACTCCATGGCACGACATGTACTTCGACTGGGATGCGGGCTGGGCTGGATTGGACTGGACTGGACTGGAAGCTGGGTGCTTGGTCCTCACAAAGACCAGCTCCCGTCTATCCGCCTTCCTCTACGCGGCCAGCCGCGCATGGTGTAGCCCGCGGCATCTACATCCGCTGCCCGCCATGTCCCCAGGATCACCCATCGTCATACCCGAGGCAGTGGTTCACAGCGAGGACTGGGACTGCGCCGGGCGCATCAGGTGGTCAGAGGGGGCGTAGACGTGAGGGGAACTGAGCTGGAACGGCGAATATGTTACCTAGATGAGTAGAGCCGAGCAGCTGGGTAGGGTCCAGGGCCTGGCCGGGGAGGTGAGGAAGCCAAGGCAGGACAAGCATGGGGAGGGATGTGCTGGGAAGGGGTTGAATGAAAGAAGCAAGGCAAGGCAAGGCATTGACATACAGACGGACGCAGTGAGCGCCCGCGCTAGCTGTGACACGCCCTCGGTGATTTGAGGCTCAACTAAGAGTATAGTATCCATCCTCCTGGGAGACGCTATCCTGTGGCAGGTCTGAGAGAAGCGGGCGGCCGCGTGGAGTTCGTGTGGGTGACAGGGAGTCCGTGACGCCCAGGGCAACCAAGCAGGAAGCGCAATGCTGCTCACACGCACAATGTGCAGCGGCAATGCTGGTGATGGATGACTAGAGGCCGTCCGTCCGTCAGTCAGTCAGTCATACCTACCTTGGACACACAGCTAATCAGGCTGAGATCACGTCCCCCTTCCCCCCCATCACACACCTCGCCTCTCCAGCTTGGGGTACCAAGACGCCGCATCAGTGGGGTCGGGTCTGTATCGATATGGCTGACATGGGACCGACTTACTTGGCTGACCGCAGCTCACCAACATCATCATTGTCGTCAACAACGGCAGCAGCCACACTGCCAACTTCTCGGTAGCATAACCGACTGGCACGGACTAGGATCCTCGTCAATATTTCGTGTTCCAGAGCGGAGAGTGCCATGCCAGGCTGAGTGAGCGCCCTCGTCCTCACCCTCCGTCGCCGCCGAACGCCGACCGCCAACCGCCCAGCTCCATCCATCCAGGCCAGGCTTCAGCCAGCAACGCCGTCGCGCCCAGAAACAACAGACGATGCGCCACACACATGCCTTCGTCGTACCATGCAACAGTCCTGAAGCGGTAATACTGCGAGACCGGACGCTAAAGCCGAGAATCGACCGAGCCGTTTGGTCCCTTAGGGCATCTCACAAGCTCCAAGGAGAGGCAGAGAAGGAGAAGGAGAGAGAGGCATTTAGAAGCCGCTCCAGCAAAATATCGGGGAGATGACCCCCTGCGGCGACCGGACGGTGAAACTTGCAACGCTGGTGGGACGAGCTAGGAGCTTTTTCCTCCTGCTGCTTGACCATCCTGGAACCCGGGCTCCCGCCATTGGCTACCATGCGGATGGATCACATGCTGGAAGAAGCTCTTGGTCGGTGAGTATGGGTAACTGTGACGGTCGGTGGATGGATGTGAAGCCCCCCTCCCCCTCCCCAAGCCGGAGGTGTGGTGGCTGTCATTGTGTCGGGGTCGGACTCGTACTGAACGAGCGGCGCTGAACTGCGCTGGACTGCCCGTGATGTGCTGCGTTGCGCTGCGGCGGGTGCTACGTTGTAAGACGCCCTCAACCTGTACCCTGTTGTCGTCTTCAAGGCGTGCAGTGAGCCGACACTCGCCGATAACCATGTACTCCTGAATAAACAAGAAGCGAAAAGGTGCAAAGGTGGCGATACATGTCGCGAGATGTGCGCCAATGCCATCGACTCAGCACAGTGCTGATGGTGTCAGACCTCGTTCCGCATCGAATCTCAGCGCTCGCTTCAACACATCCACCGTGTTGGGCCTTCCCAGCTGAGCAGTAGTTGGCGCCGACTCCGATAGCCCAGGCCTCTCTCGTCTTTTGGTGGATGTGGATGTGAGGGGGGCTGACGAACTGTCAAAACGGGAGTGGTGGCACACTGACAGCAGCGGGCTCCCTGAATGGTACCTCGGGCCAAGCTAGAGCATCATGCCCTGCCCGGCCGAGTCGTTTCATGGATCTTGCCTGCAAGGGCTGAGTCGCAGGATCGCCAGTTGGTGTTCAGAGGCGGCCCTCCCTCAGCCCTATAAGAGAGGGCACCCCCCTTCTCGACCAAGGGGACGACGCTGAGCCCGTGCTGCAAACCCAGTCGGGGTTAGCTCGACCGTCTTCTCGCGTCACCATGCTTCTAGTTGCTATTTATGCCGCGCTACCGCCGTCACTGCAAGGCGGCGGCGCCGGCTGGTCAAGGTGGGTAGAGGTTGCTGTGAGCCATCACGGAGACGCGGGAACTGCCAAGTCTAGACCCGCCAAACGTACCATGGATGCCATGCTAGTACACATCCCCACACCAAAAAGTCTCGACAGTGGACTAGGGAGCGACAAATGATAGATGCGATCTTGTTGATCCTTGAAGGTCCGATGTGCGTTCGTACAAGAAAAGAAGCTACTGCAGCTGGGCGGCGTCAGCGTCAAAGGGATAGCCAGGTATGCCGTCCTTGGTGACAAGGAAGAGACAAGCATCCATACAGTATCCATCGCGGATCATCATCACCGGTGAGTGAGAGATCCACGCGGGCGAGACGACTTGCCTCAACTCGTCAACAGAACCGACCGTCCTTCCATTTCATCCATTCCTTGGCCTTGCTTGACCTTGGCCAACGCCCGTGACAAAAAAGACCCATAAACCATAAACGATAGAGCGAGGTCACGTAAATCATCAACAATTGCTGCAATTTGGTACTGAATGGGGCCATAGACTCGACCCTGCCAACCAACGCGACGGGGATAATGTCCGAGCTGCAATATGATGGACCAGGGTCCCGAGAACCCTCATGGAGGCACCTCCCATCGCATCGAGTCTGGTCATGCATCAATCTTGATGTGACTATATCCGTCAGCTTTGTCAACCGAGAGGAGGGTTGTTGACCACCAACTTGTTTTGGGAGCTAATTAAATCCTAAGACCGACCCTCTTCCCTGCCCTATAATTCCTTTGTGAACGCCAATCGGAAGCCTGTCAAATACGTATGTACGCCTTGTCTTGTTTTGCCTTGTCGGGCGTTGTCTCTATCTGCGACGGCTGCGAGATCGATTTCGATCACCGTGGCTACCGTAGCTGCTACGACTGTCGCTGCGGCGTCTGTCGTCGTGCTCATCGTGGCGGCCGCCTCCCCCTCGCCGTCTAGGAGCTGGGGATCTGGAGCGTGACCTGGATGAGTAAGAGTTGTTGGATCGACTGCGATACCGGCTCCCACCGCCTCGCGAAGGAGGTGGCCCAGCTGACGACCTCGAAGGGGAGCGCGATCCTGGGCGGTATACGTCCGACCTAGGCCCATACCGACCTCCTGGAGACATGCGACGACGACCCCCTCCGCCGCCCATGCCTCCTGGACCTCCTCCAGCGCCCATACCGGGGGGACCCCCACGCGGGCCTGTGAAGGGGACTCTGGGATCGATGTTGGCTCCACGCCTGGCGGTGGGAGGAGCCGGAGAGAGCTTGCGACGGGGAAGCACTATAGAGACGTTGATGGTCGCGCCGTCCACCTGCGCCTCATGCATGTGGGCAATGGCGGCCTCAGCATCAGCCTCGTAGTCAAAGAGGATGTATGCAGTTCCACGATTGGTGCCAACTTTACCCGGGTAATTAGTCGATGTCAAGGACCAGGGACATGGGTGCTGCAAAGACGGGGGCATTTTGTGATTATCTTACAAGTGCGATTAATGGGAAGATCCAGGTCCCTGATGCGACCGAATTGCCCGAAAATCTCGTAGAGGTGCTGTTCGTTGATGTTCTTGGACAGGCGCTCCACCACAATCTGGTCACAAGGAGGTCAACCTCCGGGGTTGTAATACGCCCAGGAAAAGGAGCACATACCTTGGTGCTCTTTGCGAGCGGGGAGCCACTCCGGCCTCTGTCGCTGCGGTCACGGCCACGGTCACGGTCACGGCCACGACTCCAGCTGCGGCTACGGGTGCGGCTCCTGTAGCGACCGTTGCGGCGCGGCGGGGTTGGCGATCGAGCAGGAGAACGCGAGTCATGACGAGGACGACGTTGGGGAGAACGCGAGTACTCAGATCGCGGTGTTGGCGATCGAGTGCGAGACCGGTAGCGGCCACGCGAGGGTGATCGCGATGCCATTTAGTCGGAAGCGTGAGACCTGAGGTGGTGGAGGGAGAACTGGGGGTTGTCGCGTCGTGAAGTTGAACAAACTTCAAAGGAAGCAACGGTCGGCAGGCGGTGGTGGCTGTCTGGAGTTCTTGACAGGTGATCACGTGAGCGCTGCATTGACGCGACAAACCGCACCTGCCACCACAACACCTCTATATTTTAGAGGCAAGTGTCACACATTAGGTCACGGTCTTTGTCTCGATGCGGGGATTAAAATGATAATCAAGTACATGGGTAGCTAGAAGGGACTTTCTTCTCGCTATCAGGATTGAATAGACAATCAGAAAAGGTTCTACTATCTGTGTGGCTCTTTCCCTCTTGTGACAAAATAATCACCCCCAAAAGAACGTGAAGAAATGCTCCTCAATTTGCCCAGGATAGCAGGAGCGGCGGATATTACAAAGTAGCTAAGTTAGTGTGCCAAATACCCGCTGCTTATCCCAAACACTTGGAACTCGCACATCGACGTAGCATTGAACAGAATCCTTCGACATCATCTTCTCATGTCCGTTCTATCTCCAGACGCAGCCCAAAACCAGGGCATGTTTCATGAGATCCATTTGTTTGATCTAACTACACCTTGACTTCAGTACCCCAGACCGCCATGCGGCATCACAGCATCGTCTAAACCGACATGTCCCCTGATCCATGCTTCGTTGTCTGTCTGCCGATCACTCCCTGAACTGTGTAACAAAGCCGATGCTTTTCCTTTGGATGAAAGAAACTCCAACGCCACTTAAGCCCTGCAGTCAATCCCTGCCGCCATGCTCGATATCGCACTGGCCTCTTGTTGCCCTGCTTTGAACCCATGTTCCGACACGACAAAGACCTGACTAGACGGAGTCGACAATGGTGGATGCTTAGCTTAGACGCGGGTAGACGAGTCGCTTGCCGCTTGAACCGAAGTCATGTTGATGTCTTCGTTTCCTTGGCCGGCAACATTGTCAGGGGTGCCCTGGGAGGTCTTGTTGGTCTTCATGCTCTTGATCACATCTATCACCAGCGTCGTCAGCAACTGCTCTTCCTTGATCACCGACTAATATGCGGACTTACCCAAAAGCTTGATTCCGAAAGACAAACCCTTGACAGGCTGCTCGCCCTGGCCTTGTCCTTCCTTCTTCTGACGCGCCTCGCGTCTCTTCTTCGCATTACCCTCCTCAAGTCGTGTCAGCGGCCCCCCAATGCGACGGCGCTGGTCGACGCCTCGGCAGATAAAGACGGCCGAGATGAGAAGGACGAAGCAGACGGCAGTCACAGTGATGAGAGCGATCTCCAGGCCAGTCATATGCGCCGTTGGCTGACCCTCTAGGCCGGGGACGTCGGAAGTATCAGCGGTGGCG
Source organism: Fusarium sp. NRRL 66088 (assembly GCA_013186415.1). Classification (NCBI taxonomy): domain Eukaryota; kingdom Fungi; phylum Ascomycota; class Sordariomycetes; order Hypocreales; family Nectriaceae; genus Fusarium; species Fusarium sp. NRRL 66088. The sequence goes on along the minus strand of JABCKD010001141.1, from coordinate 17,671 downwards.
CGGTTTTCCATCATGATCAGGCTTGATGATGACGCTGACGATTTGTTGTTGATGTGGTTTGATATTGAGGAAGAGTTCCAAAGATCGAGTGATCGAAGAGATGATGAGAGCGCGAGAAGAGAAAGCTACGCAAGCCAATTGAGAGTGTTGAGCTATCTCGAGTAAAAAAGGCAATGCCAAACGAGATGATGGACGGTATTATTTTTAAACAAGTTGAAGAAACCAAACAAGAAGTTCACCAGGACAACAACGAAGAAAAAAACATGCGATACCGGGTGGGAAGCTTGACGGCTGTTGCCAGCTGGCAGGGCACTGCGAGATCCATCTTGACACTGCTGGCACAATTTTGGCTCCCAACTGATTATAGAGTCTTGTTAATCTATCGTAGTCTTCTGGAAAGAGAACCCTGAATTTTCAGGAGGACTAAAGAGGTCTGAAAACGCCCTCCCCACTGCCTAAGTCTGACTTTTCAGTGCCGCCCCTGTCGTCTTGAAAGCATTACTATGTCCTCCCCGTGTTTCCTGAAGTAGTCATAACAAGGTCTACACCGGCCCTTGCGGCTCGTTCCCGAAGGAAGAGCAACGCCGCAAGCTTGGTTAAGACAAGTGTGGTCAGAAGGCTCAGGATCACCCTCATCGTTAGGTTGCCTCTCCGTTTTATGAACAAAGAAATGTCGGTAGCATTTCCGACATCTGCCCCCAATTACCTTCGTTCCAGGTGGTAGAACCACACCACAAGCGGCGTTAGAGCAGGTCCGACTGTAGTAAACCGGTCTCTCTGTTTGATGGTCTAAGAAGTACCGGTAGCACTTTCGACATCTGCCCCCAATTACCTCCGTTCCAGGTGGTAGAGCCACACCACAAGCGAGGTTTGAGCAGGTACGATCCGCAAATTCTTCGCCATGACGGAGCTTCCATTTTTCGCAGAGTTCTCGTGGTCTGTCCGCGCCCAGGTGACGAGGATCGAGGGTATATGCATAGCAAGCACGGCATCTCTGATTTACCAACCTGCTTCCAGATGGCAAAATGATGCCACAGTTCGGATTGCCGCATTGTTTCCCCTCGGCATTCTCCTGAGCATTCTCCTGAGCATTCTCCTGAGCATTCTCCTGAGCATTCTCCTGAGCAGGCACAGGACACCCAGACTCCCTCTTCCGCTTTTTGCTGGCCTGCGGCGAAACCTGCTTCAGAATAGCCGCGAAACAGTCATCACATCTGTGTCGGTATTTGGCTTTTGGGCCGCCGCAGTCCTGGCAGGTCCCATCTTCTCTGCGTTCGCGTTGACTGACCCGGTCGCCAGCAAGGAAGCACTGCTTGCACAATCGTCTTCCGACCGCTCTCGGTCCATCACACGCAAAACACCTGAGCGCGTCTACAGGGTTCTGCTCTAGCCTAGTTGCCAGATCAAGCCGGTATCCTCGACGCCTTGTCATCTCAATAGCAACTGTGCACTTGTCGCACGTCTTTCTTTTTTTCGGGCGCTGCTCCCCGCACTCGCAGCGACTCAGGTGAGCGCTGGGCTTCATCATATAGCAGCTCATGCATATTCGATTCCCATCTGCCTCGAACCCGCAAAGGGTACAGAAGGATTTGCCGCGACTGTTGACCAGGATCATCAACGCGAGATCAATTTCTTCTTTGGGGACGTCTCCAGCGCCAGCGTGTGCTCGCCGGCGGCATTGAGCCCACCATGCGAATCCAAGAGGTAGTGCTTCGATCGCTTTTGTTTCATCGACGGCGGCTTTGACAATCTCTTGTGCCGGAGTTCCAACCGTGGGCGGGGGTATGACTACAAGCACACTTTTCAACCTTGGACCCCAAAGTTCGTTGTAAATGCGGACTGGGGTATTCATATCTTCCGTCGAAGTGAATGTCAATCTTGACTCCGCATGGTGCCTTGATACCATGTTGGCCAAGTGGGCACAGATGGCACCTCTTGTCCGGAAATATCCCTCGCTGAGGAGCCAAAAGCTCACGGCGTTGAGGATACTTCGTCTTGTGGCGTAGGGATTCTGCTGCAGAATTTCTTCGATGCGGGCATAGCATTTTCGTTCTTCATCTGCTTGCCACATTCGAACTCCGGTGCTTTGGAAGTTTTCTGTGTTCTCCCGAGGTATAAACAGTCGAGATATTGCGACATCAAGTGGCGGGAGTTCGACCTTGCCCTCAAATAGTTTCATTTGACGCGTTGTCAGGATATCAAAAAGCATAAGAGTGTCGGCAACAGCGTCATGCCAGCTCCACACAAGAGGTGATGGCGCGAACAACGCGCATGTGTACCCCAAAGAATATCCGGCCAGAGTGGGCTGAGAGACCTTCAACCAGTTGAGGGGCAAGACCCAGTGAGACTGGGTCGGCAGAATCTCTTGGTGGTCAAAGCCTGCCCGAGACAAAGCTTTGCGATACATTATCTGGTCACAGGACGCTATAGACCACTCTGCTACCTTCATTGAGGGGGCAGACTGCTTCAGTTGCCGCCAGCGATCTGCAAGCCAGGCCACATCACAACCAACTGGAGTTTTAAGGGATGGCGACCCGAAAGCTCTGCGCAACCCCTTGGCTTGAAATTTCGACAGCTTCCCGCCACAAAGATCTGCAGCCAAGCTCCAGATCTCCTCGACTGTGTTGCAACCGTGATTGATGTAGCTTGCAAAAACAACGTTTCGGCGTGCATCGACAACTGCAGCTTGAATGAGAAGCGGGCCTACGGACTCAGTGTCTGTGAAGTAAATGTCCTTCAAATCTCGAAAGTCACTAAGGAACTGATACTCCTGCGGCGTAACTTTGGCGTAGACTCTTTCTGGATCAGCAAGAAATTCGGCAGCGTCGGCGGGAGTTCGAATGTCGAACTCCGAACCTCGTGCCAGGGCGAGCTGCACTGTTCGTTGTATGGAGGAAGAAAGGTGGGATGCATCCACAATCTCGAGGGCATGGTTCTCGCACAATTGCGTCCCCATCGACTTTGGCTGCTGACAGTGTCCTTCCCCATGCTCGCAGGGCGAATCTTGGCGATTTCCGGCAAGTGTTTCCTAGCGACCTGAGGAAAACATTGAATTCACCACCTGTTTCACGCCTCTGCATGCTTCGCATAACGGACGTAGCTGCATGTATGGCAGCTTCAGCCCGTGCTCGTTGTTTCGTACAACCTTGTTGACGACAGAATTCTTGAGGGAGATAATCCTGCGAAAAGGGCAGGCAAGATAGGGCGTGGCCCCAACACATCTCTGAGCTTTCGGGTATAGCACACCGCAATAGTCCATCCGACCTAGCAGGCACCAGTAAGCATGTGATAAGACCTTCACAGTGGGAGATGTACTCACGTAGTTTGTCGAGGTTATAGTCGTAAATGGAGTCGTAACATCTTGAGATGGAGTGGATGTTCAACTGGAGAAGTTAAAAACTATATTTTCAGCGGGATTCTGAATAGTCCTACCTTATAAAAACTCCGCGAATATTCGGCAAGTTGGTTCTTAATCCCTGTCAGTGCATCATCGCGGGAGATTTCCGGAGGAAGTTGAAGAGGACTGTTGATGGGCACACATTCGTCCGTGGTATGACAAAGGTTCAAGTATGTCACCTTGGAGTCGACCATTTGTTGTGGACTCTTCACTTCTTCCAAATGAAATTGCTGAAATGACTTGAGCGATGATACCGCAAGTCCATGACAAAGGCTGACATGTTGTAGGAACGATTTCTTGCGGCTCGCGTGTGTAATGGCCCCACTCGCGAAGTTGCATGATGGAAACGGACAAAGAGCCGATTGTGATTCATGCTCAAGGAGGTTGTGGATGTTTAATGTCCAGTCGGAATACAAATCGTCCCTGTCCTGGCAGTCCGAGTGTGCGCATGGACGATTCTAGAGTCCATGTCTCGCAGCCTTGTGCATCTCCAACGAATCTGCCAGAACAAATGACTCTGAGCAGTATGGACACATCTCCTTTTCACCTTGCTGGACGAACGATTCTGGACGAACGACCGCAAAGTGAGTCGTTGAAGCTGGGCAATATTTGATGTGTTCAATCTGGTCGCGTTGGGAATCGAAGGACCTGATGCAAGACTCTTCGGAACAGGTGCTCTCAATGATGAGTTTGTCTCCATTATCAATCTTGATGTTTGAGCACTCGAAAAGGTTGGGTGCCGCGTCGGGGATCTCTTCTTCATCTTCTTCTCCTTCCTCGGAATAAAAGCCATCGAGGTCGTCTTCGGCGTCGCTGTCTTCTCCTTCTGAGTCGCTGGAGTCTTCGTGGATAGAAAGTGCTGAAAGAACGCGGTTCTCGCTAAGATCCGCCGCGCCCATGGCCGGGATGCCAGGGGGCTCAAACGAAACTTGGTCGGCCTCCATAGCCACGTCTCTGGCTTAGTCGTGACTTCTCCTTGGATAGGATGGAGGCGATGGGCGCTTGTGTTTGGGTTGCAATCCGATATGGACGGGAGAGATGGGAAGTGGAGAAAGGGCTCAAGTACCGTATTACCTCACAACATTCGGCCGGCCTGGTGGAGTCGAAATTGTCGCTTCACTCCAAGCTTTAGCCTCTATGCGTTAGTAAACTCTAGAGGTGGCTTTCTAGGGCATTAGATAAGCAGCTATGAGTCGCCAGTGAGCGCTGCCAGATTATCGCTTAATGCGGGCTAGCCTTATTAAGAATAAGCGTTCAGTGAAGCGAGAATCTCGACTCCACCAGGCCGGCCGGATGTTGTGAGGTAATACGGTAGGTTGAGGCAGCCCCACGGCCGGGGCAAGCGACCTGAAAAAAAAACCGCCGGTCACACAGCCAAAATTATATGGGATCAGCGGCGGTGTTTTTTTCAGGTTGCTTGCGGGGCTACCTAGGTACCTTATCTTATCTACCTACCACGTACGAACACTCACTCAGGTGGCCTGGTAGCCCACCCCACTGCATGGGCTAAATTCTTCCAAGAACTCCAACGACTTATCATCGCAGAGTCATCCTTTCGCCTTTCCCTCCTTTCCCATCACCACACACGTCTACCTCACTCAATTAGGCCTTAGCAACCAAGCCTCATAGAATGCTCTCCGCCTCTGTCGCCCTCAGGGTCGGTGCCCGCCGAGCTGTCTCTCGATTGCCCGGCGCCGCGGTGGCCACAACGAGTCCCAAGATCACGGCGGCCAGCCAGCGTCACGTCTTCGCCCCGGCTGGAGTCAGCCGAACCCAACATCCATTGACCAAAGCGATTGTTGTGCTAACACTTTGCTGCATGGGCTTATCATCCGCCGCCTCCATTGATTCAAACGTCTGGAACAGTCGAGTGATCAAGTACGACATTTGCGTTAGAGCAAACTGCTGGCCGATGCAGATCCGAGGCCCGCCGCTAAAGGGGATATATTCCCATCTGTTTGGAAGTCAGCGTTGGTTCATTGTCAATAATAGGGACCATACTTTGCTCGGAGTGTCTCCCATCTCTCGGGTTTGAACTCTTCTGCGTCTTCGCCATAGATGTCCTTACGTCGGTGAAGACTGTAACTCGACCACCGGCATGTCGTGCCTTTAGGGACAAATAGGGAGGATTGCCCATCTGGCCCACCGCCCTTGGGAAGAACTGTGTCTTTTACAGCTTCTCTCGAGTTTGTTGACACAGGAGCCCATAATCTCAAAGCTGTCGAGCAAAGTCAGTCAGTATCGCCTTGCTTGGGACCAAAGTTAGGATAATTCTCGACATACCTTCCTTCAACACCATGTTGAGGTACTTGAGTTCCTTCAACTCTTCCCAAGTTGGCTTTCGACCATCTAGCCCCGCAATCTCGGCCCTTAGCTTCTCGACCACGTCTGGCCGCCGTGACAAAATCCAGAATAACGAGCTCATGGTGCTGGCGCCAGTGTCTCTTCCACCGAGGATCATGGCAAGTAGCTGGTCTCGGACATACTCCTGCGAAGCCCCTGAGGCGAACATCTCGTTCATAAACACATAAGGCCTCTCCTTTTCCCTGCCCGATGCAAGTGCTTCCTTCACGTAGCGGTCGATGAATTGCCTGCAGGTTGCAGCAGCCTCGTTGAGCTTTTTATCTGGCATAAGCAAAACAATCCAGCCTAAACGGGCACGCTGCGCTGCGGAGAGGAGGGCATAGTCAAAGGAACGAGTGAAGTCAAGGGCTTCCGAAGAGGGATCCGACAAGATGTTGGTTGAGCAGCCAAACCTGCCCTTGTGGTTAGTTACACAGGTCGAAGGCGGCTCGGAGGACACTCACATAAAGTCGGTAGAGATGTCCATGGTGAACATGTACAGCAGCTCCTGAAGGTCTACCGCTTGTTCATCTCTCGGTATCCTATCCAGGAATGCCTCAACATGCCTGTCGGTGCACTCCAAGTCGGCAATCTGATTCCTCACAAAAGTCGGTCGCATCATGGTTCTCGCATCATGCCAGGCGTGACCGTTGACCGAAAAGATGGCATTCGGCCCCAGAGCGAGCACCATAGCTGCCTGCCTCACGCCGGCAATCTGCCACGTCTCGAACTGCCCTGACAGCAGCGCCTTGACATTGTCGGGCTCGTTTGTCATGACGATCCACGCGCCGACGTTTTTGGTCCAGAAGGTGTTGCCCAAGCTCGAGAACAGCCCATCCCAGAGCTGCAGAATCGAGTGTGACCTGATGGCCTTTGACATCTCGAGCATCCAGTCGATGCCGAGCAGCCGGTCCCGGTGGGGGTAGACGGGCGCAGGCTGTGTATCGTGGACACGCATCCAATGAACCCAGTAGTACTTGGAACGTAGATAAAGAATCACGGGCGTCAGGAGCGTGACCACCCAGAGGGGATGTGACATGGTGATGGGGACGACATGAAGGCCTGAGGGTTGCAACACAAAGTGTTCGACGAGGGTCAAGAGGATGTACAGTGAACCGAGCTGCACTAGAAGCAGGTATGCCTGCTCTTTGTAGATGTTGGACATGCCGGGCAGCCGAGCCGAGGTGGTGTTTTGATATCGGAGGCTGCACTAAGCTTGGAGAACCAAGGATACCTCGAACCACGACGGCACGCCTCGCAGTTATATACGACAAGGACGGCAGTTATGCTTCGTACTTGCCAGGACCAGACAGCTGTCACATCACGAGCCACTGCAACCACAGTTTCAGTCATCAAAGCAAGGATGGCTGGATGGCTATCCTCGGGGTCACTAATTGGGCAGAGCCCTGTTCCAGCGCCAGCCCGTCCTACAGCATTTTCCCCAAGCCACGACCCTTCTTACCGCCACAGGGCGTCACTAGGATGACAGGAGGAGGGGGTCTAGACTCGAACATACATCAGTGACACCAAGAAATAAACTGTGGCAGCTTAAGCATGAAAAGCTGGCGTTTGTCTAGAGATGCGTAGTCTAGAGACTAGGTAGGTAGGGAGTCTTGGAACATGGCATTTACCGTGACCCCGTGATGCGGGGTAGCATTATTCTTCGAATGCATGTGAGATCGCAGCTTATGGCATTGTAAGAGTCCGAGTTAGCGAGTGTGGGTAGCAGTGACAGTTGATACCCTTGTACCTGGAGGGTGATACGACTGGATTGTGAGATGGGGTTGATTCTGGTATCCATGGCACACTTGTGCTCTCACTAAGCGGGCGATGATGATCACCAACCTCAAAGGGGTAGTCACTTCGCAGTACGGACTACCCCGATGATAGACAAGGGTTACCAAACAACGTAACTTGTCGATCCATTGTCAAGGACTCGAGCCCGGTTCACAATTCATCCGACCAAGGTGGTCAGCGGTCACCTCCTGTTGAAGAGGTCTGACGACAAAGATTGATTCCATATGTGATGATGTGAGATTAAGTTGATGAAACTCTTCAGTTTCTGTACCCATCCACCCACACCAAGAAAAAAATGGCATACTTCGTTAGCACTCCAGCATACCTATAGGTAAGGCTTATGATTGATTATACAACGAAGATCATATATATATAGAATTCAGAGCATAATTTGTTTATTGATTCAATACAGAGTAAACCTGTTTCTAACTATTGCTGACTCTGGCCCTTGCGCATGCCGGTCAAGTGTTCCATCCGCTCCCCGTATAAGAACTCCCAAGAACAATCCCCCCCCGTTTATCATTTCAAGTTCGGCTCTGTGAGGCGTTGAGAGCCTGGCTGGCAGTCTGGGCGGCGCTGCGGAGCCGGGACTCCAGGTTGGTGTCGCCCAGCATGGCTCGGCCGTGGGCTACAAAGTCGTCGTAGATGGGGTCGAGGGCGTTGGAGCGGAGATCGCATCCGTAGTAGAACAAGACGCTTCCGTTCTTGTTGAAGCTTCCATCAGCCTTGTCGAAGAACCAGGTCAGGTTCTCGTCCTCCTCGCTGACTGTCCAGGCCAGGCTAGGGTGGTCCTTCTTGATGGCGGCAAACACGTTCTCAGCAACGTTGCTCAACCAACCAGACTTGGTGATATTGAGAGTAGCCAGAGTGGCGACGGGTCGCTCCTCGCTGGCGGGAAGGACAACAGCCAGGCACTGCATGCCATCATCGTAGTAGGCGTTGAACTTCTTCTCACCAAGGAGATCGACGAATCGGTCGACAGTAGCCTCGGCATCAAGACCCTCCCGGCCACGGACCAAGGTCTCCTTGAACTTGGCAAGATCGCTGATCTCGCTGATAGACTCGACCTTCTGAATCTTATCACCACGGCGGATCAAGGTGCCGGCACCAGAGTCGGTGAAAAGCTCCTTCTGCAAATCACTGGGGTGGATGATGGCAACCGAGGAGCTGCGAGGTAGGGTGTCTAAAAGGGCCTTAATTTCCTTGATCTTAAGACGCGTGCCGAACCGATTCCAGGGCTCCAACATGAGGCGATCGTACTCGGCGTCCAAGTTGATAGCCGAGATCTTCTCGCCGTCGCCGTCAAACAGTCCTCCCTTCTCAGACAGATACACGACCTTCAGGGGCTGAAGGGCACGGGCGAGCTCGGCGGCAGCAACATCAGCGTTAACGTTGAGGAGACGACCATCTTCAGTCTCGGCCATGGAGGTTAGGACGGGGATGTAGCCAGCCTCGATAGACTGCTCAATGGCCTCCTTGTTGACCTTGGTGATCTTTCCAACATACTGCCACTTCTCCTTATCGAGGTAGTCGGCTGTAAAGACACCGCTAATGGATCGGGTAGCAACACCAAGCTCATCGAGGCGATTGATGAGCTTCAGGTTCTCCTCAAGGAAGAGCTTGCGAGCAACACCTAGGGTCTTGGCGTCCGTGACCCGAATGCCCTCCTCGAACTGAGGCTCGACGCCGGCAGCTTCCAGATGGCGATTCAACTGAGGACCTGCTCCATGTACCACGCAAGGGTAGAGTCCTAATTCGTGTAAAAAGACAAGACTCGCCGAGAGCTCTTCAAGGTAATCGGTCAAGATTGCCCCACCGACCTTGATGACAGCGAACTTCTGCGACGAAACCGAGGTGAAGAGCTTGAGATATTGCTGACCCTCACGCTTGCTACCGATGCTGCTAACTGTCTGCGCAACAATCTCTCGGGTCCTATCTCGACCAGGTGAAGAGGTCAGGAGCGTTCGGGTCGTCGAGAGGGCTCGCTGGTTGTTCGTGAGATATCGGTGGGTCGGCGGGGCAACACGGGCAACGGCAGATATACGGGCAGTGACGGCCCTTGCCACAGGGGCAGCTCGTCGAACACCAGCGGGCAGCATCTTGGGGTTTTGGAGGCCAATTGACTCGATCGTGATCGGGAGGAGGGGGGATTAGACTGGTGTTGAGGGCAGTTGTGACTCTTTTAAGGAACGGAGCCGCCTCTGACTCTGGGGGCGGGGCAGAAAAATACCTACATAGGTACCTGCCCCACATGGTCTAAGAAAAGGATAAGACATTAGTACAAAGATACAATTTTATCCTAACCTTAGATAACTATTATTTATAGGTATTCCCTACGAGCCAGAGGTACCTTGCACAGTTATTCTTTCACCCTCAACTCCCTCCCCGAGACCGCTTCGCAAGAGGCGCACAGCAGCTCGCAGCACTAGCAGCAAGATCCTAGCAAGTAGGTACCGAATCCACTGAAAACTGCACCGAGGGAGCATTGGATGCAACAGTGGTTCTATCGGGAAAGACCCGGGCTAGCTTCCAAGAGGCCTAGTCCCTTGTTGCCGTTGCCTTGTTTACAGGTTTCCCACTCGATCGACGATACACAAAAATTTTCCATCTGAGTCGTGACACTCTCGGACAAGAGAGATTTGAGGACGAGAGCAACCCTCCCGTGATACCTACCCACGTTGTGCTTTTTCAAGAATTTGGGGGTTCAAGTCTGGGCAAAGGACTAATTGGGATAAACCTCCCTTCCCTTCACCCGCAGATCCCTCTCTCAACCCACGCTGTCGACGTGGATTTCCATGATGGCGCCCCGGTTCATCCCACGCATGCCCGTGAGACTGGCCGAGCTAGTGTGTCAACTACCGGCTGAGGGAGGGAAAAAGGGCAGGTCGGGATGAGGCATTATCAATCAGCCGGCATTATCAATCTATCGACCTGCAGATTTCGTCTCAGGGCTACGGAACGCCGAACCCACCTTGGATATGACGCCAGCTCGGAACCCATGGCCGCTCCAGCGGGCACCGAGGCTTCTCCTTCGCCCGCTCGTTCACCGGCCCGTCAAGATGTGTACATGCCGGTTCCACCTTTGGCGGAATTGCTCGTTCGGCTTTGGATCTCGTTCGTCAGAAGCTCGGTTGCCGACCTCGCAGAATTCGTGTCTCGACCTCGACAGGCTTGCCACGAGGTAGTTGATACCACCCTGCTAAGCATGAAAAACTCCATAGGGGACCACTTCGGACCTCTAGCTACATATAGTAGAGCCTCAAGGCCTCACAAAGTTCCTGCTGGACCCGTGAACGTTGACCAAGCTAGCATTGCATTCAAAAGATCCCTCACGCATCCAAGAAACAGACAGAACCATGAATCAGAGATCCAGCAGAAAGGTATACATCTCAATTAATCGGGAACGCCTAACCTCAATCATACATCCAGCCCGGCCTGGCGTCTCCAGGAACAACACCGAGAGTGCGTCATCGGCGTATAGCTCCTCGGAGCAAATAGCGGCCAGCATAACATGACCGGGGGGGCCAACGCGAACAAACTCCACCGTGCTCAAATCATATTCCGTTGCAGTAATGGCCAGTTGCCCAAAAGTTCCATTTCCCATGGTCGTAGCTTGCGATATTCGACGTCGTCATATCCCAGCGTGTGCATCGTGAGGACCAAGTACCCAAAGCAGCAGAGCAAGGCATCGTTCAACCCTTGGTCACAACTTTTCAAGGTTAGCATATGACTTTGAAAATGTCTCGAGGAGCACCAAAACTTACCAATAGGGACAATAATAACTACCAACAGGATGATGATACCGACAATCAGGCACATGCGCATCTTCATGTCCTTCCACCACATCTGCTTGCGGACTCTGTTGGCTCCCCGGCGGAAACCTTGTGCCGAGACGGCCAGGTTGTCGGTCTTGTCCTGAAGGGCATCGAGTCGCTCGCCACGTTGGGAAACCTTGTTGATGTTGTCACGCATCACACCGACGGTGTCATCGATTTGCTGGGGTATGTATTAGCTTTTTGAACAGGCATGAATATTCTAGATGCGCAAGCCGAGACTGCGATGGATTGCGAGAAGTCGTCTCTGGTCATTGCGAGCCACTGGATCTGGAGCCCAAGCTTGGATGAGATGTCAGGCGTAAGCAAGAATCCTTGAGAGGAGACCGAGCGATCCAGACTTGAGCTCCTCATAAGCCAGCTAACGGTACTTTTTTCTAGGGAAATCCAAGCTTCAGAGAACGTTGAATCGCCCAGAACTGCGCAGCTGGCGATTCGAAGCCGAAAGAGCGACCAGATTGCGACTTGTTCAATTGGCGCCGGTCGCCAAAAGGGGCGGGCTGTCATCATCGTCACAAGTCGCCAGATCTCGCAATCCATACACATAGACATCGCCGCGCATCACGGAAAATCATCAGAATCAACTTACAGCTTGGAGGGCCTGTGTCCTGGCATTGCCGCCAGCACCCTGTTGAGCGCCGGCCTGGCCGCTGGGGATGTAGGGGTCGTAGGGGGCTTCCTGCTCGGGCATTTTGGCTGTAGTCGGGAGGTTGCTGGGGGAAAAAAATAGGTAGGTTGTATCGATCGTAGCGACGCGGAAATTGGCGATGCAGAGGAGATAGAGGTCGTGGTCGTGTAGTGTAGTGTAGTCGTGTGTGGTATGCGAGAGGGAAGAGGCTGGCGTTGAGAGGTTGGAGGTGGGAAGTTGATTGTGAGACGTTACGCTGGCCAAGGCGAAACGAGTAAGGTTACTAAATACCCAAGTTACGTAGGTAAGGTGGTAGGGTAGGTGGTAGTGGAGGTAGATGACCAGGTTAAAGGGCAGTGCTCCAGACCCGGGCTCCAGGGCTGTTTTTGGAGTGGGCGCGGGCGTTGCGAGGCGCTGCAGAGGGTGACGAGGCCTGGGCAGCGCACGGAGGAGGCGGGAACTGACTTGAACTGAACTGAACTGAACTGAACGGGGGGGTCGGGCCTTTGCTGAGCTTGAATTGGTTGAATTGGCTGCCCGGTGACCACCTTTACCACCTACGGACTTTAAGTGCCTTGCGTCGCAGTCCTTCGGGTGCAGTGCATGCAGGCATCTATCTTTTTGCTTGGCGAGGGGCTTACGAAAACCCTCAAGGCGTTTGGTCTCTTTTTGCTGCTGCTGCTTCTTTGACCAACAATGCATCAATAAAAGCCATGCGCAGGGAGCGAATATGCACCAAAAAAGGCCGTCCCCTTGCTTCTACTTTGCCGCAGCCTTCACAATGAACGCCAGAACATGTACCCTCCACGCCAAGGCCCTCTGGCGAGGCTGGTAAAGGAACCGGCTGATGACGGTCCCATGTGATGCCTCAGGTGCCAACTTTTCTACCCTACCCTTTTTAGGACGGAAGTGAGAGGATGGATGGCCAAAGCGCCACCAGACTGCGTATTCGGGTTCCACCAGTGATAGTCGAAATAGAATCCTCAATATTACCATCTATTTCGCGTGAAGATGTCCGATTATTTTACGCACCATCATTCCCAGCCACCAGCCACGGGCCGTCTCAGCCATGAATAAATCTTAGCTCAGCGCTTGCGAGCTGTCTCAAGGCTCAGGCTCTCGGTTTCAGGAGCCATGACAACCATGCTTAAAGATGAGACGCATATCCATCTTATGCTATGCACTCAGACAGGGCACTTGAAACGTCAAATAGCTCTCTTCTTCTGTTGATCAAACGCAATCTATAAAAGTGCTTGTCACATCCCGAATGCGCAATCAGGCATTGGATGCGCCTGGCATACGACGACTTACGCAGTGTGGCGAGACCATCGCCATCTCGTCAGCCCATGAGCTTTTACCCAAAGTAGAGCGCCAAAACCTGCTGATGCCGCCATACGTACTCCCAGGGTGTAGAGGAAAGTGTGAGACTTTTTCGCTTGACGATTGACGAACCTATGATGGCCATGATCTTCAGAAAGTGTTGGTACATTGATCTTTGAATGTGCCCTCACCAATGGCTTCGCACTACTAAGACTTGGGTTTAATATTGCGATAGGAGAGAACTCCTACAAGATAGTAACATGATGCTGAATGTGAAATCATTAGTACTCTAATGAGAAGTGTACAGTATGCATTGTGCTTTCAATATAGTCAAGTTTAACGAGTTCGGTAGTTCTAGATCAACGGAAGCGTCGGGGAGACATCGCCTCGTTTTCTCTCATCCGCACGGGAGCTCGGGTTTCAGGCTCAGGCCGACATATCAACTTTGTGACAACAAACTCTCAAGCACTAAAAAAAAGCGCCTCTGAGATACCGCCGCTCCCGATCATCCTGAGGCGCAAATTTGAAACGCACCAGCTCAACTATGTTATATGCCACCAGGTCCAGGCGCGAACAATTCTTGTAAGGCTCTGTCATTATATGATCCTGCTTCTAGGCAATTGGAAAAATATCTATGGCGAAATGGTGTGTTATTAGAGCCTCTTTATGGTAGGCACTTACCTATTGGTGTTGATGCATAAGCTCCTTCGGCATGCTTCTTTGTCACGCTGAGATATAAGCTATGTGGCCTTGCTAATTCCATACTCTCAATTTCTAAATTCTTCCCTGTCATTGATATTACTTAAGGCAGGCGACCAGTAGTGTTTGGTGCATCACGACTTCTCTCCAGTACGGACAGAACCTACTTCAACTCTTACACAACAGGTTTATCTTCAACTCCCTAGCTGCCTTGCGGCGGGCTTCTTGAGTTAAAATATCGAAAAAGAGCTTTCTTACATCGCCCCTTGCAAGGGAATTCTCTCCAAGCGCTCTACCTCATCTCTAATCACTACCTAGCTGGCCCTCCATCCTTGGGCTTTAGCCTCGAGGACAAGGGCAGAGGATCTCATTACAAGCCAACTCAGCCACAAGGAGACTGAAAGCCCTATTCCAACGCTCATGTTCGTGCACAAAGCCAGGCAATGAAACAACTGGGTCAGTTCCTCAGACTGCTCGACCCTAAGTGTGAGTGCGATATCCTGCTTTCCACGCAAAGCCAACCTGGGATCATCCATGTCCCTTGAGGCATTGATATAAGCTCAGAAGTAAGCTTGTACCCAGTAGCATGCCTTCTAGTTCATGCCTACTTAATGCCAGGCAATGCGTCTCTTGCCAATAGCCAGATCTCAAGAGCTGGCGGCCAAGGTAGTTCCCTAACTCTGACATCGGCCCCTGGGTCTAACATATTCCTATGCACGATTCTGAACAACACTTTGCATTTATACTATAATCTCTTGCTCAGCAATTGAAGGGGTCAGATAATACCTTGACCCTCCCCACCCTCGCTGTCATTGTATTACTGTTTACGAAAAAGGTACCCATTTCCGAGGAACCTGGACTGAGATACTCCATTATGGCCTGCCCAATACCTACCTGAGGCAAGCCAGCCAATAGGCTCGACCACTGGGGTTATGTAGATGACGAAAAGACTGAGTGGGCGATCTGCAAACAAAAGGCGTTTGCGAAGAAAGCAGCAATCCGAGTATCTCCAGTCTGACAGGCACCCAGTTGCCAATCACAACACCCAGGCGACGGAATACACCACTTCATTAGACTAGCTGTCATAGGCGAGCACCGCGAGATCTCGTAAGAGATTATTTGAGGGTGAGCCAGGGGTATTAGCCAGCCAGGGAGTCTCGAGAGATCCCCCTGAGTTTCGAAACACAACTCCAGGCGTAATTTGGGCGCAAGTATATCATAAAAATGGCCCTTTGATCAACTTTCTAATGCTCGAAGACTTATTATGTCCATGCCTTGGTCTTTGGCACCTTGAATATCCTCCACAACCCCCAGCACCAGGGCATAATCATCGATGCGACCCCGGTGATAGTCCTGAGCTGGGTGGAGAACTTCCGTGGTTGAAATACATGGCTCAAAACTCTCTGATGCTCTATTGCGTCTCTCGGTATACCAAGTCTTTTGGTTCCCAGAGCGTGGATTGTCATTCTGATTGGATGGTTGGTCATGACCTCGTGCAGCCATGCTCAACATCTCAGCATTCCACAACATCCCCAACCTTTCAATCTACAAGATACACCTTAGATCTTTACCACTCAAGGTCTTTATATGCAAGAAGACTTCGCTTGGTTCATCCTACAAAACGATCATCGTGTACCGCTTGAGTCACGCATTCTCGGGTTACAGTATGCCATGATACACGTGCGTGATCGTGTCCCCAACACTCGAATAGGCGTCACAGAGGGCCCGACCTGGTGTTTCTATATATTTTTTTTGGTGTTCGGTCCCAGGAAGCTATAGTAGTCGCACCAAGTGCAAAAGCAATCGAGGGTTGTCTGGTATTTGACGTTACAGCAACTAGGTCTATCTGTGGGGGAGACACAACATAAGTTGTATGAGTTTGAGAAGAAATTTAAGGAATCTATTGGATGAGATACGCGTCGCGCTCATGAATTTCACAACGATACGCTCATAAGAGATGAGCATTGAATGCTGAGAGTGTGTGCTCATACTTAATTGAGATGCATTGCTCGAGTCTCTGTCAGCAATGTCAGCAGCCAATCAAAGCATTCAGCCCCACCCGAACGCAAATGATCATTCGGCCGAGGATCCGAAGTGCCCAGGGCCGGCCGCTTCTATCCCAAAAAGGAAATGCAGCATCTTTCACGGGCTTTCAGTCATCACTCCACATCCATGCACATACCTGCATGTTAGTGACGCGTTCGGCCACGTCGAAGCCGGTCGATAAATATCTGTCTATCGTCTCTGTTGCTGGAGATGCGATGTGGCGCGACTTGAAACCGAAAGCAGAGCAAAAGAGAAAGACGAAAATTCAAAGACAAAACAAAGCCGAGCGTTCCATATCAAAAAAGATGGGGGCACAACAGAGGCAAGACAAGACAGGTGGAACACTACGTCACAGCCTCGTTCAGCTTGTGGCTCCCCCGGCTCAATGCAAATTTCGGTTTTCGCATGGATGCCGGTCGGACATCTCATCAAGGTCAGTCCATGTCAGACGATGCGAGACGAGGCCAGTCGAGGGCAGCAAGAAGAAGTCTTTGTCCTGTTCCCTCCCAGCCACTCACGCACGCAGCCGATGCTTATTCTGTGACTGAACAATGGCTTTTTGGTGTTGGCTTACTCACCTGTTACCTAAACCACCTTTTTGCGCTTGTATTCTCCAAGTACTTCGTATAAGCTCACTGCAGCAAAAAAGCCACCGGTTGAAAGCTTGTCTCCTGTCTCCTAGCGGTTGCCCTACGCACCAGGCTCCGTGCCTTACGAGGTCTCTGATGAGAGACTCATTTCAAGCTTATCCCAACTAGGCGGCACCTTTCCCAACGTAGCCCCCGTATCGTCAAGGTGGAGCCGGGGACACCATCGCAAATGCTCCCTCGTATTGGGAAATCTCGTGGCCTGGGCCAGGGGGCCACTGAGTGGGAATGATCGCTGGGCATCTCAGCCGATGGGTCTCGAATTGGGTAGCCCTACCTATTATACGCGTTCGTCGGAGTGAGACTGGCGCTAGAAATGGCCGCTGACAGGTACCGCCAGCCATTCTTGCAGAGAGGCTGTACACGATCCTCCTTGGCCGCCCCTGGCCTGGACTGGCCCCGGGAAACGTCCCTTTTAGCTTTTTTGCTTTGCTGGTCCTCCTGTCAGAATGGGCTGGGATGTCCATCAGTGAGCTTCAACAACACGAGCCAGTCGTTCCGCTGCCCACACACACAACTCTGCCGACCTTTTGTTGTCCTGTGCATACACGCACCACTTTGGGGTTGTCTTGACTTGTCCCTTGGCTCCATCCATCGTCCTGTCTTGCCCTGTCTGTTTTTTTTTTCTCTCACCTTTCTTCCTTTCATCTTCTGGATTCACATTGTTGGGTTCAGTTGTATCCGATCCGTCCACTCGCTTGCAACGTACCTACCTACAGTACCTACAGTAGCTCCTTCCTTCCCCTGGTCTCCCGCCCGCCGTTCTTTTTAGCATCCCGGCCGCTCCGCTCAAGTTCAGGCGCCGCCCCCCTCCCTCCCTCCGCCCTTTGCCGTCATCCATCCCATCCCATCCTATCCCATCCAATCCTTTCTTGGTCACCTTTCTTGGTCGTCCGTCTCACTCTTCTTCTTGGACGAACGCACGTCTCGCTTTCTCGTCGCTTCATCCCTCCCTCATGAA
>JABCKD010001140.1:0-35944 GCA_013186415.1 Fusarium sp. NRRL 66088 | reverse complement strand
CTCCCAGCCCAACCCAGCCCAACCCAGCCCAACTCAATGAACATCATAGAACGACATATTCCATCGGGTTGCATCCGAAACCCCGAAGACCTCACCAAGACTCTCAAGGTGTTCTGCAAAAGGAACAGCTTCGAGATGGCGAGTCTTGAGATGAGGAACGACGTGTATATCATACGCGTGAGACCGGTTTTTGTCCAAAACCTGCAATCGTCAGTTGAAGTACTAGCATAACGTGAGTGGGAATTGAAATATGGTGGACTTTCCACATTCTGACGATAAAATATTAGATTCTTAATGGGTCGAAGAAAAGTCTGTTTTTTTCTTTGCTTTTCTTTTACCAGCGATCTCTTGGGGAATTTGGGTGTTATGATATGATGATAACCATGCTATGTATACTATTTCGTCTGTATAATTGAGTCTTTAACCAAGTTTGATAACCCTCTCCTCGCGTGACGGGCTTGAAAGAACCAAGACCGCCAAGGCAACTGCCTAACATCTGGTAGCATCAGCTGGTGCCGTGGCATACTCGTTGGCGGACTCGGCTCTGACAGCCCACGTAGCCCGAGTCAGGCCTCACTTGCAGCCTGCTTACAATTGATGACATTTTGGTCACCACAGAGGGGTCGAGGGGCGGAGCCGGCTCGGTATGTATGTGGCTCTTGTTTTGTATTTGCTGATTTGTGCAAATGGGTGGGCGTGACCACATACCCAGCCACCCACCTGCAGAAGACTGCAACAGGGCGGCACGAGCTGAAAAATCAATGCTCGGGAGTATATCCCTGGGTGGGTATGGTGGGCAATGCAGCATGCATACGTACAGACACGATGGGTAGCTAGCAATATGATCTGACTATAAACAATGTAGCAAAACGCGAATAGGACAGTGTTCTTCTCGCTCATTTCTCCCGCCACCCTCGACCTTGACAAGTCTCATTTTACGTCCATTTCTCTCAGCCAAGGACACTTCTGCCGTCTCAGCCGAAGGTCTATACACGTCATACAGCTGAATATTCCTCCCTCTTTGCGAATTCAATGGCAGCCAATAACCCCCGGCAAGGCGCAATTATCTCTGACAAGAGCATCAGGGGCCGCTGTGTCAACCTATTTATTGATGCTGCCGATCAGGAAACCTATAAACCATTTTTGCCCCACGACGATATAGAGCTGTTGACTGAGAGGCACAAGGTGGAATTCACGTTGAATGAAAAACTTGGCGAACCTGAAGATATTCTGGAATTGACCGAGTATGTGGTAGGGAACGCCAAGAAAGTGTTCCTACTCCTCATTTACTCCGACACCATCAACTACATCGGGAGCCTTCAAAGAGCTGGTTTCACAGACGCTGATCTTCCAGTAACTTGCAACCGGACCAAACCTGACAACCGGGTATCGTTTTACAGATTGCACATCAACGACACCAACAGAGGAGAGCAAGCCCCAACGTATGCAGGGGATCAGGTCCTGACGTGCTTTTTGAGATGGGATGAATCCGAACTTGAAGACTTCTATTACAAGCAATGGATGTTCCTAGCTCCGGTTTTCGCACCCAGCAAGTTCGACCATGTGTTTTATCCATCGTCTCGCCTCCCTTACGTGCCCGCACGGGGCTCTGGCATATCCTCGGGGGCGGGACATTTTGGGACGATCAAGAGGTGCGCTCTCCACAAGGGGCACCATAGCTATGATGGCCAGTTTCGAGTAATACTCCCCACCCATACTTCTCCAAGGCAGTCCTCTAACATCATTTAACTAGCGTGAAGAAACTAGGCAGCATATCCAAGTTGCTGTGAAGAAGTTGAGCCTCCAAGCCTCAGAGGCAGCTGATGCCGAAAAGTTCTACACCAAGGAAAAGGCCACGCTTGAGGTGATGCGGGGTCTGAGCCATCCTCATCTAATCAGGGCCGTTGCTGCGTACAAACAGGGGGAGGAAAGGTGCTTCGTGTTTCCGTGGGCACATGAGGGCAGTCTTCGAAACCTCTGGCAGACCAATCAAGCCACCCTTGATGAAGACTTGGTCTCTTGGGCTATCAAACAAATGGTAGGCCTTTCCGATGGCCTCAAGCAGCTACACGAGGCGAAGACTCGGCATGGTGACCTCAAGCCGGAAAACATACTTTGCTTTACATCTGGTAATGGCAGTCTACAACAGTGGACTCTGGTGCTTGCCGACGTTGGCCTCGCAAAGCTTCACCTCGAACACACCCGATACCGGACTCAATATACAACTACTCGACACGGGACCAAGATCTATGAGCCGCCGGAGATGTTCATTAATGACCGGAAAGTCAAGGTCTCACGAAAGTATGACGTATGGGGCCTAGGATGTGTCTTCCTAGAGTTCACCATTTGGTTGCTCTATGGTCAGAGAGACCTTTTCTCGTTCCGCCGCACACTCTTCAAAGAACACAGGGCCGAAGGATTCTGGGGGAATGACCCTGCTCAGGAGCCTCAGATTCATCCAGTTGCTAGGGAGTGGATCGACAAGATATTGACCAAGGATCTGAAGGTTGACTCAGTGCTCCGGGCCTTGGTCGTATTAATCGACACAAAGCTTCTAGTTCCTCAAACAAAAGAACGCGCGACTGCCGAGGACCTTTACGATCAACTTTCTAACATCCGGAGTACGAAGGGCCTGTTCAATCCTGAGCTTAGGGAACTGGCGAGGCATAGGAAGGGACCAGATGTCAACGCAAAGGATTACACGCCAAATCTGTCCCAAGAAGTAAGCTTAATTCCCCGCCAAACGTTTTGGGCTCTCGCACTAACTATCAATACTCAGTACGTAAGTACATACCATATCAAGTACCTTAACTAGTTCAGCGGTGGCTAATGAAAGCCTCCTCGAGGCTTAAAGAATGCGAGTCAAACCAACAGCTCATATTGACTGAAGCTGCTAACACTGCACAGCCGGTAAGTTTCAACTTGAAAGGGTCGAGTTTCTCTATTAGGCCTTGTATTTGACTAATGAATTCAGCGCACGAGTTTGCTTCATGACCAGTGGCGAAACATAACTGACAACGAAAGTGCGCGCGCTATCATATCACATCTCGATTGGCCTTCCTTACGCCCAGAGACTGATACATCAAGGGTTTGCGATGCCTGCGCCGTATTAGACTCCCAATTACCTACCTTGGACTTGCGTCGCAGCATTGAAGAGTTGGGCAGTAGTTCTGATCAGTGCTCGCTCTGTCGCTTTTTGTTCCGGTGTCTTTCAAAAGTCAAGCCCAAGCCTGAAGGGCCAGTGAAGCTGTCCCGAGACGATGCCTCCCATACACTTCGAGTCCTCCCAAGTGCTACTCCCGTCATATCCATGTACTCTGACCCAGGTATGTGGTATCCAGTCGCACCAACGTGGCTAGGGCGATATTGATCTCTTTCTAGTCTCTGGAGACAATACTCCATCATACGGCCAGCTCGGACTACCGATTCTTCCGGAATGTGCGAGCCAGCAACAGTTCAAGCTTCTGAATGAATGGATACACCTTTGCGATACGACCCACAACTGCACTTCCGTTCAGGGCCACGAGGGACACACCGACAGCATGCCTACAAGGGTCCTCCATGTTGGTACAATTGACAACCCTTGCCTCCGACTTGTGGAGACTAGTGACAGTGGCGAAGGCAAGTATATCGCGTTGAGCCACTGCTGGGGGAAGCTCGAGGAGGACCAGAAGTTTGTTACCTCTGCTGGAAACCTCGATGATCGCAAGCAAGAAATCCTGTTCGGTGAAATGCCAAAAAGCTTTCAGGATGCAGTGAGAACTACTCGTGCTCTCGGCGTTTCCTATCTGTGGATCGATTCCCTCTGTATCATTCAAGGAGATAAAGCAGACTGGGAGGCCGAATCTGCCAAGATGGAGGAGGTTTTCAGCTCGGCATATTGTACCATTGCTGCGAGTTCCGCTCAGTCCTCGCTAGAAGGGTTTCTCGGAGATAGAACCTCGAGGGCATGCGTCACTATCCATACTTCTCAAGGCTTATTATATCTCGCTGAGGCAATCGACGATTTTCAGGCACATGTCGAGCAGAGCGTGCTGAATAGTCGCGGTTGGGTGCTACAGGAGAGAGCGCTGTCTCGACGCACGATACATTTCACATCGGCGCAGGTCTATTGGGAATGTGGACAAGGCATTTACTGCGAGACCTTGGCTCAACTGCGAAAGTGAGTAGACGACGTGTAGGGGCCGTGGCCACAGGCCAAGTATTCATTCACTACTAATACGTTACAGTCCACAATCCCAGTTTCTCGGTGACTCCAGTTTCCCAAATCTCGGGCTACAGTACTACAAAGACGAGCGGATTCAACTTGTTCAGCACCTGTATCGAGTCTACTGTGCACTCCAACTCACGAATGCCACCGACCGATCCAAGGCGATTTTGGGTCTACAAAAACGGCTCTCTCGGACCTTCAAGTCTCGGGCAAATTACGGGGTCCTTTGGGGCTATTTTGAGAGGACCATCCTCTGGCAAGCCAAGACCCCAAATAGCCTGTCTCGTATACCGTACGGAGATGGCAAGGCTGTCCCCTCTTGGTCCTGGATGGCGTGTACAGGAGAAATCCAGTACATGGATATTCCCTTCGGCCAAGTCAACTGGATGAAAAACCCTACGAATCCCGGTGGCAACATACCGGAGGGTGCGGAATGGGACGGACAGCTGACCGCTGAAGCAAGTCAACTCTTGATTGATGGAGATGAGCTTTTGGGCAGAGCTGTCATTGACTGCAGCACTTTCACGTTCGACCCGGCCGTTTGGCGATGTGTTGTGGTTGGCAAGAGTAAAGTGATGGACGATAGTGGCAACGTCATTCATTATGTTTTGTTGATCCGACCATTGGGAGAGTCGACTCATGTTTATGAAAGGGCTGGGGTTGGTAAACTCCTGGGCACACATATCTCGACGGAAACCACAAAGGTGTATATTGGATAGTTGGAAAGACATGATCCGAAAGAACGGTCATCTGGTAATTTATTCCTTGAACCTGACTCTTTTTTAATGATATGGTTTGCTTGATTTGCATACGGCTGCTTAACCATGGTAACTGGTGTCATCTCATGGCATTTGTCCAACAGCATCTTCCCGACTATTATCTCCAACTACGATTCTCTTGGCGGGGCGATGGAAGGTGCTCAGGAGATAACGTGCGGGTTCTCGCTCTGGCCAATGGTACTCGCCATCGATGTAGGGGTCGTTCTGATGGTCGGTGTATGCTCATTCTTCTTCTTCCATTTTGTCAGCACAATGCCCATGGTGGGAACTTGCAGTGCGGCTATCTCGACGGCTTGTCATCATGATGACGAGCAGGAAGATGTTTCCCTACAACCAGTGAAATTGCTGGCAGTTTTGTTTGTTCCGGAGACAGAAGGCCAGGATTGGGTTGGACATTGTTGCTTTACCAGTAGTCTCGTCAAGCGGCCAAAGCCGGGGGACTCTATACGAGAACTCGACGGTCTCTTGAAGGGAGTGAAAATTATATCATCGAGGGCAGTAAGCAAGCATCATGCAAATGAGAAAAGCGAAAGATGGCTTTCAGCGAGTATCAAGACAATTTTAGTCATATATGCTGCTCGACATGTATTGAGAATGGATTGAGGTGATGCGTTGACGAGAAATTAGGGCGTAATTGGCCCTCACAGTAGATAGGTATGGTATCAAGTGGCGATCCAGACATGGATACGATTTCCAGGCGCAATGAGGTTGAAAGTACAACTCGGCCGTCAAACTCCGCGATATAATACAGGCACCGGTCGCAAATCCAGGATAACGACTTGCTCGCAAGTTAAAAAATGACGACTCCTTTCAACAAAGGTGAGCAGCGCAGTCGCCAAGTCCGTCACCGAGCATAAACTCTTCATCCCTTCACGCCATATCAATATCAAAACAATCGAAACCAAATCTTGGCGATAACCAAAAGCATCCCACGCGCAAGGAAACTGCCGAAGCCTCTGACGGAGTCCCTCGGCCGCTTGTAACATCGGGGAGGCCACCCCTGCGCTAGCTTGGCCATCACGCGGCTGAAAAGAAAAAAAACGACCGATCGATTAGCCTGATTCATTGATAGCGCCACCTGGGAAACTTTGCTTCTGTTTACGATGTGTTAAAAATAAACAGTGGGATTGGAACAGCAGGAATGCAGGTTGGGATGAATGGGAAAAACACAGGTTGAGATAAGGTTAATATGCTTGAATTAAGCGATGATTCATACATGAATGATTCATTCCATCTCAATGAATCCTTTTGATGTGATTCTACTCTCAATGCCGCATTCTCTGTCGGGGATATCCTGGCCACAAGCACCCGCGGGTCCCGTAAGCCTCCCCCTTAGCCCCCCTGTCAGCGCGCCGCAATGTTCTAGAAAGGCCTTTCTCAATAAACACCCTCGTTCCTCGATTCTGCTTGGGCCAGTCCTTAAAAAAAGTCAATCTTTCATGACCGACCCGGATTTGTCTCTCCGCTCAGTCACCCGACTCTGACCCGGTTCATTATCTATTCTGAGGCCCCGATGCGTCCACCGTCAGACCATCTCATGATCTCGCGACGTTTGACGTAGACAAGTAGAGAAATAGTATAAGTATTCAAGATGGGCGATGCCTCTGTTTTCAATCCAATCTTCAATCATCTTTCATCCATCCTTTGTATGCGACACATCCTCTCTTGTGCGATAGAATATACCTTGATCGGCGCAAAATGACCGGCCACATCTTTGATCCCAATAACGACTCGGACAAGACACTTGATCATCACCATTTTGTCCAAGACAATCGTCCCGAAATGGCTACCACCCAGACTTTCCGCATCGTCACGTCTGAACCTCGAAAGTTCGCCAACCCATCGCCGTTGGGCCTGTCGGCCTTTGCCGTCACCACTTTTGTTCTTTCGTGCGTCAACATGCACGTTCGTGGTGTAACCACGCCCAACATTGCCGTTCCTCTTGCTTTTGGCTATGGTGGTTTGGTACAGCTACTTGCTGGCATGTGGTATGCATTTCACATTCTCGCCCATATCATAGCATTTAACTCATTCATCTAGGGAAATGGCTGTCGGCAACACCTTTGGCGCTACAGCTCTCTCATCCTACGGCGGCTTCTGGATCGCCTACGGCATCCTCCTCACGCCCACATGGAACACCCTCGGTGAAGACGGCCCCTACAACGGCGACACAGGCTCAGTCATGGGTTTCTTCCTCACCGCCTGGTGGATCTTCACGACGATGCTTCTCATCTGCACTCTAAAATCGAGCGTCGCCTTCTTCGTCCTATTCTTCACCGTCGACGTGACCTTCCTCCTCCTCGCATGCGAAAGCTACGCCAACGACCTGGGCAACGAGTCGGCCAGGGATGGGCTCCAGCAAGCAGCCGGTTTCTTCGGTCTTCTGGCATCGTTCCTTGCATGGTACAACGCACTGGCCGGCATTCAGGACAGCAGGTTTGTGCCACCCTTGTAAAAACGCCGTTGGAGCATCCTTGCTAACCTTTTTTCTAGCAACTCATTCTTCCGCGTCCCCATGTTTCACTTTCCATGGTCTGATGCTGGTATGGCCATGCGAAAGGAGAGGGCGCAACACGACTTGGCTTGATTGCCACGACCTGGCTCGATCGCCACTTGGCTTGATCGCGCGACGTATTCTGTTCTTGTTTTTATAATAGATTATGAACTTGGGAAAGACAAAAGTAGGTTAGAACGGGACTGCTTTGACTACCTAGACTAGACAGTAGGCCATATTTAATGTTACCATTCTACGATTACCGTTTCAATAACGTCTGATATACAGATAAATTATCTGATACATTGTTTTGACTCCTCAGCGGCGGTGTATTTACACCCGACCCGACCGAATTCAGGCTCAATAGAGCGAGCATTCTCCCCGTCGGTGATATTACCCGTGGCATCATCATCATCGGCGCAATACACACCGACGCTAAAGGCGAGGACCAGACCACGCCACGCAAGGGGCTTGGCAAGACATGCGCCATCGAAGGACTGCCTCGATCGGGTCTGCAGGGCCGATAGCAACCCCTGTTAGTTCGTTAGCATCTACCGACAGACAACGCCATGCAGTCGGCCCTTCGCTCGATCCAAATCTGCCGATGCGACCACCAAAGTGGTTCGGATTGGAAGACAAGGCTTGCCAAGGCGATTTTTGGACGGGAAGTTATCGCTTGAGGCATTATCTAGAGGTGTGAAGATTAGGGGTGTATGATGATGGTGTGTAGTCTTAAACTTGACAGCTTGGCAAGGCGAGCGAGGACGGAGATACGGTCCGAATTTCCAGAAATACACGTAATTTGAACTATAGGTTAGGTATATTATTTTTATACGATTCGATTTTGAAGCTATTACCATGTCGAAGACTACATTATTCGCTCCCATGCGTGAGATCCTATCTTAATTATTCGGTATAGAAGCGAAATTGCTAAAAAATGGGTTTATTTATAATTAGGAAAAATATCATCTCGTAAACTTTAGCCTATTAATCTATGACATCGGCTACTTCGCCATCTTGCCGAAAAGCTTCGGGCTTTCAGGCCGTCATCAAAGACGCAGTAGAATTACGAAATGGAAACACGGACAAGCCGACAATATCAAGCGATACTTAATAACACCCGAGATCAGAATACAATAATGAGCTCATGATGGATTCAGCGGCCTTGGCCCTCCGGTTACACGCCAAGCATCTCCAGTGAGTCACTATAGGACCCTAGGGGGCCGATCCAGCTCCGACAACTTGACAAGGTCGCAAGAGACCAGCAACCCAATGTTCAAGCCTGTTACTCACAGTTGGGCGATTTGGAAAGACATACTCACCTCATGAGTTCACCTCACATATAGGAATGTCGTCGGCAGTGGCAAGATCAGAAGGGGGCACATGAAGGATCGTGCGTGCGTGGGACGTCGAGTCATTAGCGAGAACCACAAAAAGAGATCTCGGCAGTTAGTTGACAGTTGAGAACCTTCCAAAGGGTGGTCTGTGATTTACAATGGAGAAAAGGAAGCAAACTGAGCACATGAAGGGGAAAGAGACCGGCTTATACAGTGACAATTAGATGAACATGACCAACGTGAAGGTATGTCCTTCTCTCTGAGTATATAAGATAAGGTCAATACTATTAAAATACCATGGAGATGAATTTACTATGGCATAACATTGTGCTACGCTTCTTGTTAGGTAGAAGGGCAGCTTGAGACGCCGAAACCAGGTTGAAAACCCTCAGCCCCATGATTTCTTGATTTGTGACATAGCTTTCTACGGAGTATACATAACATAAAGGGGGACTCTGGGAGGGCTAGATTTCAATGACGTTAATACTTCTTAGCTAATGCCTTGGAATTTGGCTGCTCTCGTTGATTTTATACTGGTTCATCAACTTACGCGTGCTGTCAGAGACAAACTGCCGACCATAGTAGGCAACAAAGTGACGCCGCCTCGACGAAAGATTACTGAATTAGGACTCACATGCAATACAACGTAGAATAGGCCTCTGCATCCTGAAAAATTTCTACTTTGCATTGGAACCTGGGAGAGTGTTCTCAGCAGCTTTGTGGATCCTCTTTGGCGACCAAACAGCTCAGGATGGATATTCCACGAGTTCGTATATATCCCATACAGGAAAAAGTGTTTATAATGATGATCAAGATATATGAAAGGAAGATGATAAAGTTTCTGTGTCGACAGGCGTGCCTAGGATATGGACCAAGCCTTCTACCTCCCCAAGCGATGAATCACTTTGACCTGGCCTTCCTCAAACCCCCACTCCCCCTGGCCTATACTTAGTATTCAAATCACGGCAATATTCCCGAAATTTAAATCCGAATCAATCAAGTGGAGGTCATGCAAGCTTATTTTCTCGTGCGTCCCCCAGTCTAACCCTTGGTACTGGCGGCGGCGGCAACTGGCACCAACGAGGAGTCATTCTGCAGAACACCAGATGACAATTTGGATGAAGGATAAGTGGTCCGACGGCCCACATGATATTATCCACGGAGTACTTAAAACCCTGGAAGATAGCTTTCCTAGTTTGCACCTAGGTGATTGTGGTTACTGCGAACGATGCACTGGGTAACGCCGCTTTCGGAGTGGTGACAATGAACTATCGCCAAGACTACCTAGTAACTTAATAGTCCTTGTAGTTTACTTTATGATCCAACCACCCTTCAATAGTTCTAATCCTTTCTTGGAGCAGGAAAAGAAACCTTTCTGCCCAACGAGCCAAGTAGGCAGCGTCCACAGCTGGGCTACCCGGGAGTGTCCCTATTTTGAGGTCAATTCTCGGTTCTTTCTACCAAAGTGACCACAAGAATAACATGAAGATGTTTTTTTGAATTATTTCAAGACATGGAACTGTCTATTTGCAAGCTTCTTCAATAGGATGAAAAAGCTGTGAGGCCCATACCTATGCCAAAACAGAAGAAAGCCAAATGGGGGTCAGGTAGCCAACAACTTCTAAACAAGACTAGCAAAATCAACTTCAGTAATCAATAGAATCCAGAAAAGACTATCCACTTAGCCAAGAAGGAATTCCAAGGGGACCCCTTATCAGATATGAACTCTCCTTTGTGTTGTTGCCACCAAGATAACGGGCGACAACTGTAACGTCCACTTAGTCAAAAGGTTGCACACTCACTAGAATCGAGAAACGCCAAGTGGCAATGGACTCCAGAATGCTACATGCAGATCTCTTCTAATCACCCGTCTAGAAAACCGTGTCATTGGACAAGATATGCATGCGGAAGAAGGCGGGAAGAATCCGAGGAAGCACGGCAACAAGGCAAACAAGGAGGGTTACAAACACCACCAACCAATCTGATCAAAAACGGTCTTGAACCGTCGATCCCACGTTCTAGAGCCTCTTGATAGCGATTCCATATCCACCTGCAGGTTAGACCAGCACATGATCCCACTCCTTCGTACTCAATCTCGATTTAGCTAGAAATGTGGCAAAGAGCGGCCGCAGGCCTGAAACTCCTGTGCCCAACTCAATCTCTCTGGATTAGGTAAAGATATTGTTTATTCAACGGGTCTGACCGTGCAATCGGGTTAAGAAACTTGAGGTGGTGTGGTTGGCCCCCCGGCCCACATTGCAAACGAGGAGAGAGGAGGGACATGGGGTTGAGGGTCATCGTTGCAGAAACCCTGAAGGGTAGGCCAACCGAATGCTACCATGTGATTTTTCCCTCCCCCTCGCAAAAAAAAAAAGAGCGAGAGCGAGGTTGGTTATTGATGGGTTCGCTTGTGTGAGAGGGGGGAAAAAGACACGGAGTTATGAAGTGTTTAAGCCGAGATGTGTTGGATCGTGATAACACTTGAGCATAGCGTAATTCCTCGTCTAACCCATGAATCCTTCCTGCGGTGAGAATCACAGCAAGACCTTCCTTTTTGGTGAAGCAATCATGAGCCTCCAATCTATCGGAGACTAAAAGAAAGACCCAAACAGTAAGTACCTAGTTCAAGGATGACTTGAACATTTCTAATCAAAACCATGCCGGACTCCGAACGACCTGCCCGTTTACCCAAGCCAAGCCAAGAACCCCAAGACACCAAACGACGCCCGTAGAACGCCCTATCAGGAACTAGCGAATCGGCGCGGCGTGCGGCTCTGCGGATGTGCCGCTCTGCCGTGCCGCCGCAGCGGACAAGACGAAAAAGCAGGTGCTTTTTGATCTAGAATTACTCAAGATTTACCAGGTTTCAATGACGATATCGTGGGTGAATCTTGCGAGATTGAGTACAAAAGCCAATGGATAAATCTGGGGAAGAGTTTCCATTACCTACATACCACGCGAGAAGCTCTCCACAGGGAGAATGAGAATGAGAATGAGAGGCAGGCCTCGAGGTAAATACGCGCGCTAAACAAAGGGTCCTTGAAAAACCCGGATTTTATTTTGTTAGTGCCCGGGGTGGTACCTCTGCAAGGTTACATGATGGGGAACTCTCTTGGCTTGGCTTCAAAAGTCCGTGGGGCCACAGAAACCCGCCTGTCAAAAGTTCCCTCCCCTGGACTGGCTGTGGAAGGTCTGAGCTTCACGCGCGTAATTGGTCCTGATAAACGCGCTGTTGAAATAGGAAGCTGAAACCGTTTTACAAAAGAACATGGATAAACGCGGAGAATCGTGAGCTTTGGGTCGGTTGCCGTCGGGGGGCAAGGCACGCGACAGCGGCAATCTGGGCTTGAACCTTGTGAGCATTTCCCCAGGTCCAGAAGAGGAAGTTGATCAGAAAAAAGGGTTCAATTTTACGAGAGGAAAATGGAAAGTTACAGAGTTGACATGTTGGTCCATCCATGTGGGATCTGGTGATTTTGTGGTTTATTCGGTGGAGACTGGGGGAGAAATGGGTCAACCAACGAGTGGATGCAACCATCTACAGATAACACCAAATCCAACATTTCACAAGACAATGACGCATCAAAAGACATTCCTTTCTATCCCTCTTTCTCCAAGAATCACACTCAAACCCTCTGTCACGGCTTTGGTCTCTTCCAATCGCGACGGACGTATCGCCAAGCTCCTATTCCCGACGGCCGCCCCCCAGACCCGATTAGGAAGGTTACGGTTACATGAGAGCACCAAGGCGGCAAAAGTTCTCCCCCACAGGCCTATATGACGCGCTGGGCATATCACGCTATCTGGACGCATCAGCCGTTTGCGTGTCTCGGGGATGACTTGCGATAATGGACTGAGTGTGAGAAGCTGAGGTTAGACGGGTTAGAAGGTGGTTTGAGAAAGTGACGCCAAATTCTAGACTATTGCCAACTCCAAACAAAAGTGCAGTGAAAGGAGTGAAAGGAGTGAAAGGAGTGAAACACACGATTGTTAGCTGCCACGGCCAACTTTTAGAATGATCGGCCAAGCCATTGACACCTTTGAAAAGCCACATCACACGTCGTTGCAAATCTGTAACCATCAGGAGACACTTTTTCACTCTGATCGCCTTCAGCTGAGCAACACAAAGCCAGTGAAAAACTAGACACTTAAGAAACCTCCAAACTGCAAAGCCACATCCCGGAGACGATCGCCACTCTAGCGCCGGCTCTCCCGATCCACTCTCGGGTGGCTGAAACCAATCAGAGAGTAGATATTACCTTTCGGAGCCGAGGGTGGCTTGATCCGGAGACCGCCACGATACCTATTTCCGGAAGCAGAACCTCGGCATCTCTGTCACCACGCCATCACTTTTTACAGTCTTTACACTACTGAGATAAAAGAAGAAGGATAATAAGGCAGGTTTGCAAATCTCTCTCAGAGGCTCAAAACCTTGACAAACAAGCTTAATCCCCCCCATGTTAAACCACCTCCGCGGGTCGGACGCCCTGACTCAAGAAGAGTCAAGATACGGCCTTCCACCCTCCGAGCCTCAAACTTGGGGTCCCCTGGTCTTCCCGCTGCAGCGATCGACACCCACCACCCACACCCCCCTCGGACGGACTTTCCACCTGCCAAGTCGGGCAGTAAACCCTTGCACCCCTACAAAAAGGCCCGATCCTCGTACAACTCCACGGCGCTGTCCCCCGCAAAGGGGAAGGACCCCCGGTGTGGGTTGTTATCCCAAACGTCTGGGACTTTTGTCGCATGCCGCTGTTGGTTGGTACGGTCGATAAGGTCATTTCCTCTTGTGGGCGCTTTGAGTCGTCGACTCCGACGTCTTGGTACTGCAGAGAGGCACTCGAGGTGAAATGTCTAGGATGGTTGCGTGCGCTACCCTACCCATGAATGCTTCACTCCAAGTGGCAACGGCCAAGCCGTACTGTCGGATATTGATCTGTAGGGGGGAGGGGGGTTGAAGCCATTGACTCTCATATAAGACTCCTCTCCTCGTCCCTTCTTCATCCTGTCTCTCCAGGGCATCCCTCGACAACTCCAATCCTCCTCATTGTCAAGTCAACACTAAACGGCCTCTTTGTCGACCACACAAGGCCAAAGCTTGCCCAAGATGACAACCACCATCAACCTCGACAACGACGCAATCGCCCAGTCTGGGCTCGTCGACCCCGAGACCCGCGGCATCCCCCAGATCCCAGCAAAGGGCTCCATGGACGTCCGCCGCGAGGTTCAATCCGTCGACTCGTCGTCCGACGAAGAGCTGCCCACCGAGGAGGAGCTCCAGACGCTGCGACGTGTCTCGGGAAAGATCAAGTGGAGCATGTACACCATCGCCTTCGTCGAGCTGTGCGAGCGTTTCTCCTACTATGGATCTTCGGTGCTGTACACCAACTTTGTCACTCAAAAGTTGCCTGAGGGTTCCAACACTGGTGCTCCTCTTGATCCTGATGGACAGGCTGGTGCCCTTGGTATGGGAACTCAGGCTGGTCAGGGTATCTCTCTGTTCAACCAGTTCTTTGCCTATCTGATGCCTCTTGTTGGGTAAGTTGCTCATACACCTTCACACAATTGATCAATTGCTAACAACATCCAGTGCCTGGATTGCTGATGCTCGCATCGGTCGTTTCTGGACTCTTCACCTCGCCATCGGTATCTCCACCATCGCCCACGTCATCCTCGTCGCTGCTTCTTCCCCCGGGGTCATCGTCAAGGCCGATTCCTCCTTCGCCGCCTTCATCATCGGTCTTCTTACTCTCTGCGTCGGTACCGGATTCTTCAAGGCAAACGTCTCTCCTCTTCTCGCTGAGCAGAATGAGGACACCAAGATGCGCATCGAGGTCCGCGATGGCGAGCGCGTCATTGTTGATCCCGCCGTGACAAACACTCGAATCTTCCTCTACTTCTACTTTGCCATCAACTTTGGTTCCGTCGGTGGACAGATCAGCATGGTTTACGTTGAGAAGTACCACTCCTTCTGGTTGGCCTTCTTCATCCCCACCATCCTGTTCCTGACTGCCCCCATCGTCCTGGCCTTCAACAAGAAGCACTACAAGCTGTCTCCCCCCACTGGCTCCGTCCTGTCCAAGTTCATGCGCATGTTTGTCTATGTTCAGAAGCAGTGCAAGCCATTCAAGCTCAACTGGGAGCTCGCCAAGCCCTCCAACGTTCCCGCCGCTGAGCGCCCCGCCTGGATGACTTACGATGACGCCTGGGTTGATGAAGTCCGCCGAGGTCTCATGGCCTGCAAGGTCTTCCTCTTCCTCCCCGTCTTCTTCCTCGCCTACAACCAGATGACTGGTAACCTGACCACCCAGGCCTCCACCATGCAGCTTCACGGAGTCCCCAACGATGTCATCCAGAACCTGAACCCCATCTCCATCGTCATCATGATTCCCCTCATCGACCACCTTCTGTACCCCGGTCTCCGCAAGCTCGGCCTCGCCTTCACTCCCATCAAGCGTATGACAACTGGTTTCATCATCTCGGCCCTGTCCATGGTTGCCTCTGCCGTGATGCAGCACTACATCTACAAGATGAGCCCCTGCGGCGACCGCGCCAACGGCGACGACTGCGAGCCTGCCCCCATCAACGTCTGGGCCCAGTGTCTCCCCTACATCCTGATCGGTATCTCCGAGATCTTCACCAACGTCACATCTTACGAGTACGCCTACTCCAAGGCCCCCGAGAACATGAAGTCCCTCGTCATGAGTGTGAACCTGTTCATGAGCTGCATCTCTGCTGCCATCGGCCAGGCTTTCACTCCTCTGTCCAAGGATCCTCTTCTTGTCTGGAACTACACCATCGTCGCCTGCATCGCTTTCGTCGGAGGTGTCGCCTTCTGGTTCTGCTTCAACCACCTCGACTCTGAGGAGGACAAGTGGAACATGCTCAAGGCTTCCGAGTACAAGGGTACTAACCAGCCCAACGCTCTCGAGAACAAGCTTGCTCACGAGCACGACGACGAGGAGGTCAACGCCCCCAGGGATATTGAGAAGGCTTAAATGTTTAATCATGTGGATATTGTCATGCATCGCTAGCGTTAGTATTATACCAATTTGTGCTTGCGCATTTCGCTACAATTAGTTCCAGTATGGCTTGTGAAGATGTGCCTTTAGTGATGACCACATACCCGCGACGTAGCAAAGATCCTTGAGTATTATTGGCGACTTGAGTCAATTGAGTCATATGGTGCAGTGGCACTCCCAAATTCCTCATGTCATTGAGTTTGTCATCGAGACCGCACTGCCAGCGAGTCCCATTAAATATTACAACATCTAGACGTCTGGGCTGGTGGGGAGCTGGGCGCCAAATTCGACCCGAATAATCAGATACGTCTAGGCCCTTTAGTCTGGGTCTTATTTAAACAGTTATTTTCTAGTTTATGGAGTCGGGCCTTGGAAGGGGCAATGTCGAGCTGGCGACTGTCGGTCGCCCCCAACTTGTTGGGTGAGTCGCTGGTCTCACTCCTCCGAAGGTGATGAGCAAGTAGAAAGTGTCCGGTAGAAGGTTCGAGGCTCTATAACTTTTTGTGCTCTGTGGCATGGAGCATGTCTCTATACTACAGCTAGGCTCTCGCAGCATTCGCATCCCAGTCAGTGTAGCTGTTTGGCACGTCGCATTCTCGCCAGCATCTCAGTCGCATTCGTGGGCAATACTACACCTATATTCAGTGTCCCGGTGCTCCGGCTCTTCAGCGTTCTTTGCATCGGCCCGCTGGTAGGCCTCTTTTGCGCGTTTAATGATGTTAAACTAATTAAGGATCGGAATCTCTCTGTCGTGTGTTGCCATTAGATACGACTTTATTAGTACAGACATAATGGACAAATTCGACGCCTACCCGTCGTCCCTTCACTTTGGGTCCACTTCAGTCTACGGAGAGCGGTAGAATCTATGGTTCAATGTTATAGTAGATGGGATTTACAGTCTTGAAATGCGAACCGTAATTCTTCGTCAGCTGCGGCTGAGCGTTGAGTATGAGGTTGTTGTTCAACTCGTACAGAGGCACTATAGCACGTCGCTTCGGCTGCACAATACACCAGGATTATAGGCAATCGTAGCAAGGTCGAAAGATGTTGCTTCTCCATGGATGTTGTTGAAGAGTGTTGGTTGGACTTTAAAGTATCGCCAAGTAATCTCTTCCGCCACGGAACCTCCGAGGGTGACGATGGGGGATCCCTTTTCTGCAGTGTTCCAAAATATTTCCATCGTTTCTCCTGGAATTTTTTGCAGTCCACGATACTTAAAGAGAGCCTTCGTCAAAGGTCCAAAAGGAAAAGCAGAGGCAGAGGTGCATCTTGTCGGAGACAGCACGACGTGGCCTAGAGGAAAGGCATCGCCAGTTGGACGGCACAAATTCGTCTCACCGTCTAGTACCGGATGTCTTATTTGCTATATTACTTGTCCTGGATGGCAAATTGGTGCAGGTGAACCTTTGGCGTTGCGATGCTGCGTTGTGATCCAATCTGCAAGTGCTGTGTCGACGGTGGTCTGGCACTCACACACAAGGCATCTTTAACATTGTCTAAAGGCTTTACAACGATCGCCAGCCACTACACATGCTTAAATATTTCTTTCCTAAGATGATAGAGTAAGTTCTGCCCCCTGCGACTGCCGTCGCTCTTGAATGCGGTTAAGAGAGATAGAGCCACCGCCGCCAGATCACCATGACTTGTGGCAAAGACATGCATATAAGTATGAGCTGCGTATGTTACATCAGACATATCTCACATACCCAAAATACCTCGCACTCTCTAATTTAGGCCATGTCGGAGATGTCCTGTCCTGTCGCTGGCAACACAACGATCCTCCAAGTCCAAGAGCGCATGGGAAGGGAGCAATGAAGGCCCATCAAGGTTGAACAAACAACAGGGAATGGCATCAAAGAAGCGACTCAAGTTAATACACGGTATCTCTAGAGCCCCCATTCCGCACAGGTAATAGACCCTCAACTGCTGACCTGCGCACCTTGATGGCCTCAACACACCTTCAAGTCTTCATCACCCTTCTCCTCCTATGGCCATCAGCAAACTATCATCCCCAACCACTGCAACAACAAATAAAGGCATACATAATTCGGATTTAACGCCCATACGTGTTGATCAATGTGTTCTTTGTCAATGTGGCTCATAACCCCTTGAGAGGAAGGGCGCCAGCAGCAGGAACAACATAACAATAGCGACCATTGTGCTCTTTGTCTCTGAGAGAAGGCCAGTGGAATCATCACCAATAGACAATTCGCTACTTACCACCTCTCTCAGGATCCCCGAAAGGTAATTGTGTGATTGGATCGCCAAGGCATCGACTCAAGTCCCGAGGTCCGGTTTGAAGCTGTCTGTCCCCAGGTCAACACCAGGGCGCCACGAGCTCACCCACCCAGACCAAGTTCGCTATCCAGATTGACGACCATAACCCTCCAGAATCATTTTGTAAATCTGTCTATTTTAAGAACACGCATCAGGATGATAGCTACTCAGCAGGGAACGAGGGCGATATGGCTCAACACCCGGACAGGACCAAGAGCAGACCATGGCTTCCCTGGGAAGAAGAACTTTTCGGTGGTCGGATTCGATGTTCTAAAAATATTTGATAGTTATTCTATATACATAATCAAATAATCTGAAAGAACAGTGGGCGTGCTCAATGATTGCGACTCGAGTGCTCATCGCGCCAAGCCAGGTCTACTTCTCTTTGTCCACCAAATGGAGGTCAACTTCTGTTCACGTTCAGCTCCTTTCAACAACCCAAATGAGGAATTGTTCGTCTGTTGTTCTGGCTTAGTTCACTTGAAAGTTGGAATAAATAATTCCCTGCTCTCCTTCTCTATCGTTTCCTTTCCTCAATCCACGGCGATCAACGCAAACAACACTTTACCAGTAAACACTCAGTCTGCCCTTCAAAACACTACTTTTCTGTTTACATCCTTCCACCACCTTTCACTATAACCAGAAAAATGAGCTATAACAGCAACAGCAACAGCAACGACCTCCCTAACTCCAGACCTGCCACTGACGATGGCTACGCCGGTCCCTCCGTGGAGACCCTGATGGAGACTCTGTACTTCCGGGACCGCAACGGAGCAGTCCGCCCCTTCATCCATGCCCACAAGGACTTGCAAAGCATGCTACGGGCTCTGAAACCGTGGCAGGTCCTTCTACTAGGCCACTATGCATCCATGTTCACCGCTCTCCGGGAGAATACGCTTTGGGAGGCAAAGCAGAGTTTGTACACGTCCGGCTTAATCCCAACTAATATGAGTTATCTGCTAGAGGCCATTTGGTTCCATGGAGTGGAGGGAATCGACAATTTGGAGGAGTTTGGCTATCCGCTCGATGCTTGGCATTGGATATTCCGAGAGGATCCAACTCAGCCACGACAAGTCAATAGGACCTCGGGGTCAGCTCCGTCGGCACAAGCGAGATGGGTATATCCAGAGCACCCAAAACCTGCATATGACTGGCTCCAAGCAGGCTATCCTTCAAAGCGACGCCTAAAGAAACCGAGGGCTGCACTCCAACAGGAACAAGGCGCTTCTTCGCCGACATGGGCACCTTACCGCGCATGGGGACCGAACCTGCTTGAGCCTTGACTGAACATCTTTTTTTCCACCATCGCCAGCCCAACCCTTGACAGGACCATCCTTGGAGGACCTCCGAAGTCCATTCGGACCACCACAAACCGGGGGGCCGGGGCAGCAGGAAGCCGCTCCATTCTCTGCCAGCCAGCAGCAGCAGCAGCCGCAGACATGGCATAACGGGCCATCACAGAACGACCAACAGAACAGCTAGTCGCCCTATGGTGGTCAATTCCACAAAGATTGCCCCCAGCAGTAGATTGTATGGATAGAGGTGAGCGAATGTCTACAGAAGCATCGAAATAGGTAAGACAGTTGATCGTAATACACACTCTCATTAGACATACCCTTGAACCTTGACCGTGACAATTGTTACTGTGAATTGAATTGTAAAAACATGGCTTTTCTATATGTACGTCTTATCCAAGACAAGGTCTATAATCTATTGCTAATCTCCTCCAGCAACTGAATCTCCTCTTGCATGAGAAAGATGTGACTCGGCAACACCAGCACACCACCTGGCTTGATGATGATCTCTTGTCCATCATGTCTCTCGTGCCTCTCCGTGTCGCTTCCATCCTCTGTCCTCATTTCCTCCGCCACACCTCCCTTACTCTCAATGTCGCTCGGTGGCCGTTGTCTTTCGCCCTCTGTCCGTACTCCTCTTAAGTCCTCGGGCGTCCACCAGTATGAAGGGTATGTGCGCTGGATGTTGTTGATGAGGAGCGCGACAACAAACATGATGGTGCAGTTGAACAAGACAACGGGAATGAAGAACCATCCCAGCGCGAGTAATCGATCGTCAACGACAGCGAGAAGACCAGTCGCGCCAGCAGGAGGATGGATCGTCTTAGTCAAAGCCATGACAGCAGTGACAGTGGCGCAAGAGATGGCGCCGCCAACCCAACGAATCGACTCAAAGTCATCGCTCAAGAGAAACAACTTGCCAATACCGATACCAAGGATGGCAGCGATGAGCTGACCAAACAAGAAGTTTCGCGGCTGCGCAAGAGGCGACTCAATAGCATAAAACTCGAGAACAGCACCCGCACCCTAAGCAAGTCAGCATCGCATCCATCATCCATCAATCAGTGACGAGTACATACAAAAGATCCGACGATGATTGGAGCCCCCCTCTCCTTAAACGACGGTATGCGCTCTGACACAACCTCGATAATAGAGAGTGCGCAAAAGATACCGACAAAGGCCCAGAGCACGGGGACGACGGTGCCGATATCACGAGGTTTCTTGTGACGGTATCCAAGAAAGTAGGCGACGGGGTATGGCAGGTGATGCCACGGCGGCGGAGGAACGAAGCGATTCAGAAGCCGATCGATGTCGAACTTCCACGTCGTAGGGTCCCAGCGCGACATGGGTGATTAAGTGAGTGGTCTGATGAAGTGAGGTGATTCCAAGATGCGAGATCGAGATCTTGTCGAGATCGTAGATGAGATTGTGCCTGTCGGTGACGACACAATCAGGTGGTGAAGCTGCCAACCGTTCGTCCACCGCAGTAGAGAAAGACAAGGAGTCAGAAACAGAAGAGAGAGAAAGGAAAACTAGACGGTGACGTCAATCTCGGCCAAATTGTTCAATCGGCTCTAAGAAATGCGTAATTTGCCAGTGGCTAACAAGAAAACACTCTGCAAACGTCAAGAGTCAAATGAACAAGAAACAGATCAAAACAGGGCCCTTTGGGGCATATAATAAACCCCCTCATCTTCCCCTTCTCCCCGCGGAGATCGTCAAATTGTCATTCCCGAGCCCCAGAAGACGAGATCCCGAGGACAACAGAAGAGAAAGACAGGGCCTTGAGTCTTGCTCATCTGCTATTGGCATCACAAGGGAGGCGATTTCGTAACAAAAACTCGGCCGGGTGCAGCTCGGGATGCAGCCAAGACGGGTAATTGTGGGGATTTCCCCAGGTTGGTCAAATTGGAGCGGAAAAGACGGAAAGAGCGGCAGGTGCATGCTGACGTAATTAAAAAGTGCTTTAATATTAGTAATACTAAGGCTTATAAGTTTTAGTTATAAGATATAAAAGATATATAGTTATAATACTTTATTAAATTAAATTAATTTTTATATTTAATATTAATTCTTATATTTTTTATTTTATTTTTCTAACTCTAACCCGTCTTATACCCAAGCTCTATGCAGCACATCGTGGTGCTTCAACGGACATCAAGGTTCTCTACATAAACCAATCACACGAAACACAAGCCTTCTCAACCCGCGGAACCTACCCGTCCAACACCATAAACAACAATCACACACAGCACATTGGGTAGCACAAGTGACAATATAGCGCCGTGGCTTGACAGCCTTCTGGAACCGGTGATTGGCGCTAGCCAGGGGGCTCTGGAACAACGTGTGGCGTCGTTGGACAATGTCTGAGGAGACACATTGACTTTGAGGCTCTTGAACAAGGCTATTTGGAGCTGTTTTGCGGGCGCTAGGTATGATACCCCGGGCTTGGCAAAGTTAATGGAAGACGTTGGTGTACATATTGAA
The DNA here is from genome assembly GCA_013186415.1 of Fusarium sp. NRRL 66088. Classification (NCBI taxonomy): domain Eukaryota; kingdom Fungi; phylum Ascomycota; class Sordariomycetes; order Hypocreales; family Nectriaceae; genus Fusarium; species Fusarium sp. NRRL 66088. Next base: position 14,043 of record JABCKD010001140.1, on the reverse strand, counting down.
CATTTAACTTCCTCAATGACGACCCTGGACTATTGGCCTCGTCCATACACAGCTAGGATGAGCAGCCAAGGACAACTTCAGCTATGGATTCGCAGAATTTCTCCAAGTACCACATGGTCCATTACTCATAGCCCACATCCAAAGCGTACAAGAAGCACCAAACCATGTGTAGGTGCGGCCCATGCAGGAAGGTCGCTTCGCGCACTCAATGCAATAGGCCTTCATGTCGTATCCAGGGTACTCCCTTGAGGTGATGGTCGAAGTGGATGTAGATCATTGTGTCTTTGTAACAGCAAATAGTGTAAGTCTAAGCCCATCAACCGTCATCCTGACCACGTTGGTGGAAGTCGAGCGGACCTTGGATGTGCAATCCACGCGCTGAGGATACTAGGGAGGGTTCATGGATTGCGGAGAGTCAGGTGCGCCAACAGCAATCCTGTTTGCCTGCTGTTGGACTTTGGGTGCTCTGGCCTTGAGCTTGGGAACAAACTTGGGATCCGATGACGTTGGTATAATTACGGGTGTCCATATGGTGTTGTACGTTGTCGACGTCGAATAGGCCGTTTCGATAACCTCCACGGAACTCGTGACCCACGTTGTGTCTGTTGAGTGCTATCAGTACCAATAGGTTTCCACATTGAAAGGTATTCACCAACCATAAACCGTCTCAGTTACGACATCAGTGTCAGGATCAGCAGTCGAGGTGGTTGTAGCCTTCTTGACAGTAGTCAAGGTCTTGGTGACGCTAGCAATAGGGATAATGATAATGTTGACCTTGCGAATAACCCTCTTAGTGACAGTGATCTTCTCAACTAATTTATCCGTCTTCGACAACTAACATCACTTATCCAGTCCCCATAGTACCTAGTCGAGACTCAACGTCAAGAGTCCACTTCTCAGACACTATTGCCAGCGTAGCGGATGATATAAATTGACCAAAAAAGAATCCAGCCGGACTATGTCATGAATTTGAGCCATAACCGGATGCTGTGGCTTGAGGCGTCGCTCATGGCCGCTTAGGGCGGAGAGTCTGTCAAAAGCGTGGCGTCGTTAAGAGAATCCTATAACTCTCCGAGCTATTCCCTTTAATTCCGCCTCCCCACTTCGCCCTCGCACTGACCATCCCCCTTCGGCCACTGGTAAAACTTAAGCCCGGGGTTCCTTCGGCATCGCGGCGCCGACCGGTTGTCGTGCCGAAACTATGACAAACACATTCTCTATTAAACGACCATTCCGCCCTCCTTACTTTTTCACTCCTGCCCGGCGATTGGCATCCGGTACGATGGAGACCAACAGGGGACGGGACTTTACGCCTCGGAGACGTTTATTTCACGATGCAAAAGCTCTTGCATATTGAGTGCTTGTCTTCGATTTGACTCCAATCCGACGCTGCTAAAAGATGATTCCTGCCGATCGAAACCTCACGAATGCCTCGGTCCACCCTCGGACCGGTTCTCTCTCTTCCAAGAATCTCACCTGCCGCAGTCGCTCCGCACTCAATTGCCGATCAAACGTTAACCACCATCCCACGCTGTCAAGCTGCTTACCTCCCGCGCCGACGCCTGCCGAGGTCGCATTCGGTTTTCCGTTTTCTGAGAAGAGGTGTTTGTGCGTCTCTATATACTCACTGGGAGGTTGTGAATTGGTGTCTACGGAGGGCGCGATGCCCACGAGGCTGAAGAAAGATGCGATCGAGGGCCAGAGCTCGGCAAAGGTGGTTGGCTTTGTGCGGTCGAGCATGTTGATGATTTTGGATCCGCAGGACTCTGGGTTGACGGCTGCGTGTATGGCGATGCGACCGAGGATATGCGATGATACAGGCGTGAAGCGCGCGTGGTAGGCTTCATTGTTCCCTGGAAATGGGACCTGAGCCTCCTTGGCCTCACCGGCGTCGCGCACGCCATGGTTGAACGCGTACAAGGAGAGATATTGCGCCCAGTGTAGCGCTAGTGAATAGTTGGATCCGATAGGGCTGAAGCCTACGACAGCGTCAGGACAGACCTCTGTCCACGTCCAGTCGTGGCCTTTGGACGCCTCGGTCAGGATCTCGCGGAACCAAGGGTAAGCAACCGTCTTTGCGTAGTCAGCGGGCAGATTATCAGCCATGGACTCCTTGAGAGGAGGCGTAAAGATGCCATCCGGGATGTAGATGCCGTAGCCCTGCTCGAGTTAGCAGGAGGCGATGTGAGCGCAGTGAGGACTGACTCTTGTGCCGCCAGAGTAGACGAGTGACTTGAGATGAGGAGCGAGGACATTCAGGGCAGAAGCAAGGTTTCGCATCATGTCGCAGTTGAGCTGGCATTCCTTCTCAAAGTCATCGTTGTACGGCGCAAAGACTACTCATCGTCAATCGAGTTCTTGAACATCATCTGGTCCATGACGCACCAAAGTAAAAGAAGTGCGTTGTCTTCTCAATGCCGGCGACCTTCTCCCTCAGCTGGTCCAAAACATGATCGCTTTGAAGGTTCACACCCGAAACAAGTTGAAGTTTTGGTCTAGTGTCTGATTCTTCTGGCCAAAATGTCCTCGACGCATCAAGAGGTCGCTTGCTCACGGCCGTGACGGTGGAGAAAGTCCCGGTCGTTGACGTAGGGTAGCCCGACAAGAGCTGGTTGACAACAGCCCAGCCAACGAGGCCAGTTGCGCCAAAGACGATGGCATAATTTTGAGAATCTGACATGTCAAAATTGATTGACTTTATTTGGATGTGTTAATAGAAGAAATTGTAGCGGTTGGTGGTTGTTTTAGAGGTTCTACTTGCGATGGTTCATGATGGCTCATCAAAGTGGCTTTCCTAAACCGGCCTCACCGAAGCTTACGCGCGTGGATCACTTCTGTATTGATCTCGATCTCGCAGAGCTGCACGTCTTGCATGAACAGATCCAGCAGCGGGGCCAAGACATGCAATCCCTTCTGCAGATTTGATAACTCTATCTCCTGCGACGGCTAATTGTGCATGAACGTTTGTTTCATCCTTCTGGTGTCGCTCATCAACACCAGTTATTGAACTTGGGACTAACGTTAGACATTTGAACACTGGATTTGCTTGAGGAAGTGATCACTAACTCTTAGATATGTCCTGGATTGTCCTGGTATGCCCGGCCAAACCCCTTATTTAGGGCTGTCCCCTCCTGTACCGTCGAGCAGGCTGGCGGATGTTTAATATGGCCACAAAGGACCATGTCGGAACCTGACACTCTTCATGCACTTCCCTATATGGCAAAAAAGGACCCCAACTGCGCCAAAGAATTGTTATTGCGATACAACCTGAGGTAAAACGCCCCCAGGCTCACGGTCCAGCTCGAGACAGAACGGTACCGCGAATGGACTAACGTTGGAGGAGCTGATGCACCTCCTGCCGGCCATGGAGTTCCGCAATCTACCCCGTAATATCGCAACGGCGCGGTAGTTACTCAAGATATCTCTATCGGAGGCCCGACACCGCGTCGCTGGATCAAGAGCGGCGGCCTTACATGAGTACCGTAGTAAGTTGGGTTGCTCAACATAATCGCGTCAACTCGACTCGCTTCTGAGCATCACGCATGCGTGCCGACTACCATGATGAGAAATACGGTGGCAACATCACCTCAGTTGAGCGGCAGTCAATCTCCTTCTGTAGTTATCGTGTCGTTGAACAGTGTAACGCTGTGGTAGTTCATCTTACCTATACCTTATCTCTGTGATTGGAGTCCACGCCGTGACGAAACACGACTGTGCACCGCTCATATCCGGCCACGAAAACCCCCACTATTGCCTTATTTGATGTGCGTCGCTGGAAACGGCGGAGGTGCATCTGCGGCCTCGAGATCTGGACTGCTGTTGTGACAGGACGCGTAAGATGCTTATCTTGTTGACATATGTTGATGTTGTACTTGGGAAGATGGCCTCATTGTGCTCAGGGTCTTTGGAGGTCTCGGGATGGTCTCGGTTGTGGTGTGTAGTGCAGGGCCGCGGAGTAATTGGTGTTAATGGCCAGGTTGATGGCCTCAACCTAGATGGGACGCTGCACGCAGATCAATTGGGATGGTGAAGCTTAACATATCCTATGGCCTCAGAAGTAATTCGTTACTGGTTTGTATGTTCGTTGCGCCCATGAGCGACATTCAACTGTCTGAAGCGGAGCTGGTATCCAACGCCGAGTTCCAGCCCAACGTTCCGGGTCAAAGTCCAGATTCACCTGTTACATGAATCTGACACAATTGTTTGAGACCTCAAATGCACCTTGCAGATCTAGATGAAACGTCGTGTAATAGCCAAATAGTCATGGACGAGCCAAGTGTGGTGACATGAGAAAAGAGTAAAGAGCTCGACAAAGAAAGTGAGAATAGCCTCAAAGCGGACTTGTTTGATTGACCAATCACCATCCACCAGCATGACTGTCACACAAAGTTTGAGCATGTCGTTCGAGTGAGATAGTGCCACGACTTGAGCTCAGGTTCTCTTTGAGGCGACTCACATAAAGTCCGAAGCGATGTGACAGAGGCTGAGAGACACAAACACCAGACGACCCCTGGTGATCTACAATCACGATGTTCTACCCATCGGGCCCGAAGAAATGGTAAGCTTTGGAGAATGTCACAGTGAAACAGCACCATTTCAACCAAGTGATGGATGCTAAATTAGCACCCAGATTGGGTCGGTCGGGGAGTTTATTCGCACGGGGAGTTTGTGGCTGTCAAGCGGTGTATTCCCCAACTCCCCGCCAGGTGAAGCCTCATCCTTCTTGGGGTAGCAAGCGGGAGACGCGGCACATCAAGTCCGTGGGCGGATGCGGTGTATCGTCTGAGCGAGGATGATGGGATGGAACAAGGATGGGCAATGTGACAAAGCGTCTGGACCAACAGAGAGAATTGGCGAATACGGAGTATGTTTCAACACCATCAGAATCAATTCCCCCGCATTCGCGTCCGAGTCAAACCACCCGACCGAAGCGCCGCAAAAGATGGAGGAGGAGATTTGGACGCGGGCGGTGAAACAGATGCCAACGGCGCGTGAGCGTAATTAGCGGGACCCTCTTCCCCCCTCCAAGAATGACGATTTGACCCTTTGATGCGAGAAGGGGTTGGGGTCACATGCTCACATGAACGGGGAGTAAGATTGAACTGGATGGATGGATGGAGCGCATGGTCGTCTCTTGCAGGATAGTGTCTGAACTGTTTGGATGACTCTTTTTTGCCTCTCTTTGACGATGAATCTCTTGGAGTCTTTTCAGCTTGCAAAAACAAAGCCCAAAAACAAGGTTGGTGTGTGTGTCGCCGCTCTGCCGCCCTTTGCGCCGTGCCAACCATGCATGCTTGTCACCTTTCCAGGTGCCGAGAAAGAGTCCCATTGCTTCGCCTTGATATTGATCCCGTGGGCATGCCTCTGAGCAGGGCACAACGTGCCTCCAATTCTTGGCCATCCAACGCCCGTCTAGACCTTGCATGTCTCGCCCGCTGGGCGTTCGTCATCCGCGCACGAGCAGAGCACCACATGGGCCCTTGAAACCTCCCACTCCACCTTGTGCTCTTCCTGAACCTTGGCGCCCCACGCCCCCGGTAGAGCAAGGGTGGTGGGAATGCGGAGCTGAGACCGGCTTCGCCGCGCCGCTCGCCGTATCACAAGCTCCGGCAGCAACGGGGGGAGAGGGGCTTTGTTGAGCTTATCACAGAAAGTAATGCACGTCAAAAGCAAGAAAAAAACAAGACTTGGGAAACAAACGGCTCCACGTGAAATGGAGCGTGAGACGAGAAATCCAGACCTTGTTCGGTAGAGTCTACTACGTAGTAGGGGTCCCCTAGCAGATAACCCTCCCCCAACCGCTTAGCTTAGCTGCCTACCAACCTTGATCGTCTCGGAGTCTTCAACAAAAAGGTTAAAACCAAACGGTGCCCGACTCATTCTCACCGACTCGCTTCGACTCGTCTCCATATCCTTATCTCTCTTCTTTTTCTTTCTTGTCTTTGGATTATTAGTCCTTCTTTTACCCCGCGTCCCTCCTCCTCGTCTCGCCACAATCCGCTCACGTTTCTCGCGCGTCGCATCACCGACCTCGCCGTACCCATCGAATACCCTCCGAGATACAATAGATCTTTGAGCTTCGTGCTCTGCCGACTCGCAATCGCGGTCGCGTACCATAGCACTCGCCCATCATGTCGGCTACAACGACGTCGGCCGCCGCAGCCGTCACGAGTGCGCATCCTCAGGGCGGCATCATCGATGGCCTCAACCCCATCCACTACAACCCCAAGGACCCAATTTCGCTCTTCATCATCCAGGCCATCATCATCATCGTGTTTTGTCGCCTGCTCCACTACCCCCTCTCCAAGTTTGGCCAGCCTCGCGTCATCGCAGAGGTCATTGGCGGCATCGTCCTGGGTCCGTCCGTCATGATGCGCATTCCCGGTTTCAAGGAGAACATCTTTCCTACCGAGTCGATGCCCGTCTTGACCAATGTCGCTACCGTCGGATTGCTGCTCTTCCTTTTCCTCGTCGGTCTCGAAGTCGATACCCGAATGTTCAAGACAAACTGGCGCGTCGCTCTTAGTGTGGGCCTCGCGAGCATGATTGTCCCATTCGGTCTTGGTGTCGCTGTGGCCTGGGGTCTGTACAAGGAGTATGGCGGCGAGGGACACAAGGAAGATATGGAGTTTGGCACTTTCGCCCTCTTCATTGGTACAGCCCTTGCCATTACTGCCTTTCCCGTCCTCTGTCGTATCCTGTCTGAGCTCCAGCTTCTTGGAACTTCGGTCGGTGTGACTGTATTGGCTGCCGGCATTGGCAATGACGTTACTGGCTGGGTTTTGCTCGCCCTGAGCGTTGCCCTTGTCAACAACGCCAATGGTCTTACAGCTCTCTACGTCTTTTTGACGGCGGCTGCATGGGTACTCTTCCTCGTGTATGCAGTCCGGCCCGCATTCCTTTGGGTCTTGCGCCGAACCGACAGCATCCAGAACGGCCCATCCCAAGGAATCACGGCTTTGACTTTGCTTTTGGTCTTGGCGTCCTCTTGGTTCACTGGTAAGTCTGGGCTCTTGATTGGTTGAGGGTGTACTCTAGCTAACCGGCAATCAGCTGCTATTGGTGTTCACGCCATTTTCGGTGCTTTCCTCATTGGAGTTATATGCCCTCACGATGGTGGTTTTGCCATTAAACTGACTGAGAAGATTGAGGATCTGGTGGGATCGCTTCTGCTCCCTCTATACTTTGCTCTTTCGGGTCTCAACACCAACTTGGGTCTGCTTAACGATGGCAAGACTTGGGGATATGTCGTTGCTGTTATTCTTTGCGCCTTTTTCGGCAAGATCTTTGGTGGTTCTGTGGCTGCGCGTTGGTGTCATTGTCTTTGGCGGGAGAGTTTCACCATTGGTGTTCTCATGAGTTGCAAGGGTCTCGTCGAACTGATTGTCCTGGTAAGTCAAGTCCTTCAATTTGGCAGTGTAATATGTAATACTGACTCGACCAGAACATTGGACTCCAAGCAGGCATTCTCTCACCCCGAACATTCACCATGTTCGTGGTTATGGCACTGGTTAGGGATGCGCCCTTACGTACGAAAAGCTGCTAATCATTGCTAGGTAACTACTGTCTCGACTACGCCTTTGACCAGATGGCTCTACCCTGTTTGGTACCGCCAGAAGGTGGACAAGTGGCGCCGCGGCGAGATTGATTGGGATGGAACTCCCCTCTCTACCGAGGCTCAGGCTTCTGAGCACAAGATGGAGGAGGCTTTGGACAAGTCGCAGACCAACCGGGTCATCCTGCATCTTCGTCTTGATGCTCTGTCTGGTCTGTTTAACCTCGTTTCCCTGCTTGGAGGTTCTCGAAAGGCGTCAAACATCGCCAATGCGGATACCGATGATGGTGAAGGTTCGGCTGCTGTGGCCGCGGATGACAAGCCTCGGCACCCACCTCGTCGTCCTCTTGAGGTCCGCGGAATTCGTCTTATGGAGCTTACGGATCGTACATCGTCCGTCATGCAGTCTACCGAGGTTGCCGAATTCACCTCTCGTGATGCCGTCTTTTCAGCTTTCCAGACATTTTCACGCCTCAACGGTGTCGCCGTCGCTGGCCAGGTTTCCATCATTCCCACGTCGGCCTACGCTGAGACTCTCGCTAAGTGCGCTGAGGAAGCCAAGTCCGACTTTATGCTCATTCCCTGGAGTACATACGGTGGTCTTGCTGAGGAGAACTACGGTGCGGCGCTTTCCGATAACGACAACCCGAACGATCGCTTTTTCAACAGGACCTATGTCGACTACGTCCAGAGCGCTCTTGAACGATCAACCTGCACCACTGGTGTCTACATCAGCCGAAGCCTTGATGACAACGCCCTTTCCAAGAGGCCTACCCTTACCCGCCGAGCTCTCACCGGACTTTCGGTTCATAGCGACCACGGCTCGCCTGCAGTCCAGAACCCGGTGGATCACAGCCAGCACATTTTCGTACCTTTCATCGGCGGCGAGGATGATCGTGCTGCTCTGCTCTTTGTTCTTCAGCTTGCCCACAACCCTCATGTGTCCATCACTGTTGTTCACCTTGGTTTTAACGAGGATGAAATTGACACGCACAGTCCTCCCGATAGCCATCCATCCAGCAGCAACGACATTGGCAAGCCTGTTGTCGGAATTCCTTCTGCGAGCGACATGGATCTTTTGAGTACTGCCAAGAAAAACGCCTCTGGCACCCTTGAGGGTCGCGTCACTTTCATCGAGGTCTCTGTCGACACTGTCGGCCAGATTCCCGACCGTGCCGTCGCTCAGGCCCGTGAGGTCGTTGGCAAGTCCAAACTCAGCGTGGGAGACCTCGTTGTCGTCGGCCGATCCCACCTCTGCTTTGACAACCTTCTCGTCGACGATCTGGGTGTCGAGCGCGAGTTCCAGCGAACGGTGGGTGTTCTCGGCGACCGCTTCGCCCGTGCCGGCATCGATGCTGGTCTCTTGGTTATTCACGACAAGCAGCACAAGGCTTGATTTACTTGACGCTACATTTTACGGAACATTTGGTATCATATGAAGGCGTTTGGATATAACTCCTAGCTTGTGGACTTGGGCACTTGCATAGAGTACACGGGTTTTGCATACAGGGAGAATGATGCGTATTGGATTGGATTGAGTTTACCATATACCAGATCTCGACTACCCCCAAGATCATGAGCTATGAATGGATTTATTGTCTATCGATTTATTGATGTTATGGTGTTGTGATGGATGACGGTATTTTTGGATATTGTGGGGGCGACTGTCTTGATGTTTTTCTCGCTTTTCAGGGTGATAGAATGTCTGCTTGAAGAACGAAAAGTAATCGTGTCAAGTACGCGAGCTGGGGAAGTCGCAGTCTGGGCGACGCACCCGGGAGGCGTTATCGCGCCTGGAGGTGATAGAGTCTGGGTCGAGGCAGAACATCCGCACGAACTCTGGTACGCGTACGCTCTCGACAGGGAGAGAGTTGAAGCTCCGCGATGCCCAAACGCACATTGCCCTGGATGAGAATCTATATAAAAGAAGGCTATGACAGCCTTGTTGATGGTGATGTTAAATTTACCTTGTGCCTTGGTGGTCAGGAGACAAAGGTCCGTTGCGGTTGAGGCCGAGTTCAGCTACCCTTGTTTCACTCTCAAGGGCAATAACAGAGGCCCTAGGATCGGGGTCTCAAGCGTGGAAGGGCCATGACGTCGGACGCTGGGACTACCGATGAAGTTGATGATTGTACACCAAGCTTCAGCATCTGCAATCATTGAAGTCGGAAAACGTGATGATCCTCTGATCGTTTTGTCACTGGCTGCTTCATCGATGTGATTCCACCGGTCCTTCTTTGACTTGGCCCAAACCATGTCCTGCATCTCCCCAACACCACACGGGGATGCTCGTAACCGGGTTTGCTGAGGTAGAGAGAAGTTGGAAGATGAGAGTCGGCTGCGAGGCTGGGATTACACACAGTCCAATATCGAAGGTGTTGGAGGAGAGCGTCGATTTTACCAGCAGCTAGGATATATATATCGGGTCCCACTGGGTCTGTTAACGACACGAAAGGGGCACGAAAGTTGAAGTAGAATGTAGTATCCTTCCTGTGAAACTGGGAACCAGCCAACACATAACAATATAACCGTTCGAGCCGGGCCTATATGTTTGAATCGAGTGTTGGATGCGTGCAATGTGCTTCCAGATCGTCTGTTCTGGAACGTTGTCGACACGGCAACATATACCTTTTGTTCCATTTTTGCTCCGCCCACAGCCCACCAGTGCAGCCTTTTTCAGGTGGATGCCGCTTATCATCGCTCTCTTGAGAAACTGGGAGAAACCGGAAGAAGAGAGCTGCAATTTTCAGAGTCCAGGTCGCAGGAGCATTCCAAGGGCCTCCCCATTGTTGGCTGAAGCTAGAGTGTATATAGGGTGCCGTTCTTTCCGTCCACGCCCCGGAAGGGACACAGACTGGCTGAGATGATCGGTTGGATTGACCTCAACCGGAACCGACGACGATTCTTCTACCCTTCCATTTGTACAATCCTCCCAAGAAGTATATATAGACATGTGTTTCTTGTTCGTTGAAGGTGCTGACCAACCATGATCCATGTGTGCGAATCATGACAGTGAGGACAGTAAATCCGATATCACACCTTAACGCTTTAATCACCCTCTTCACTATTCTGAAGTGAAGTGGTTTGTTGAAGAGTAGCCAAACAGGGAGACGCAAAGGCAGCCATAGCATGGCTAAATGTCTTGTAGGCAACAAAACAAAAGTGCGTAGCTGATGAATGTATATAAGATTTACAAGCGGGCTTGAGTTGTGCCGAATGTGATGATTGCCCTGGTTTCCTTCAAGGATTTAGTAGTGGGCAGGGGTGATGAGACACCAGTGTGACATATCTGGTAGTCTTCCAATGTCTTTAATATAGATCGGGGGGTGGAATGTTTATATAGGATGCTTCGATGAGACGTGCGATTCTTTTCGCATTTGGATATACCTGGGATTCCAGGTGTAATTGGTGTTTGGAGGTGCCATGTGGCACGACACGTATAGGACGGCATGATCAGTGCTGGCTGTATGGGGAAAAAAAAAAGGAAATAGGTTAAATGTGCTCATGGCTGTGTCCATTAGATTGCGAAGATATGTGTAAATATATATATATAAGCATCGAATAGTCGATTGCATGTTGTTGGTTGCATCGTTGAAATGATGGCCGGCTTAAGCATAGGAAGCGGTCCCAGTTCGTCTCTGGAGTACCTAGTCTATACTATGTTTCCGCGTGTGCTGGAACTAAACTTGTCGGTCTATCGATCATGATAGCGAAAGGTGTGGGTGGAAATAACACGGAAGACCATACAAAGTATTAAGTGAAGTGTTGTGAGAATACCGTCTTGTGGTTTCCATTTTCGAAACCCATGTAGCTCATCTGCGATCCGCCCTCGGAGGTTGACCTCACAAGATAGCAGATCTATGTCCCGAAGAACCTAGCAGGAGCCATCTTGTTGCCAAAGGGGATGGGGATATCGCGGTTCGTAAGCAAGGTATATATACGTCGAGTCTATGCGTACCACCCATGGGATTGTGTCCAATAACTTGGACAGTTCGTGATGACCGTGTCAGATCAATACTTTGTAGCCAAGAGGGGACTCTCTGGTCATGAATTCATCTTCCATATCCATCGGCATCGGACTCTCAGTCGCTGTCAGAGTTGCTATGGTAGGCAGATGAACCATCGGCAGTGCACAAGTCAACCAGGTCTTTGGCGATTTCTGGATAGGTGTGGCGGACGGGAGCAGTTTGAGCAGGTCCTCCTCAACCGGGCCAAAACTGGCATCGGGGGATAGATATATAGGGTGAGGTTGTGTGGGTGAATGGGAAGTGGGTTAGGATGAATGAAGGTCTTGATTCCCACAACTCCACTACCTTGTCGCATGAGATGGGATCTGACATGGTGGACGAGAGTGATAGTAGTACCCGGAAAGTCACGACAAAAAAAAGAAACAAGCGCGGTAAGACTCCTGGTGATGAGGGCCGGGGGCTGTGTCTTCTTGTTCATCGACAAGGTAGGTATAAATTCTTGAAATGATGGTGGGCTTCACGAGGTTTTTGTGCATCATAGATCAAGCCGATGCGGTGAAAGCCGTTTTTCGGAGTATGATATTTATACTGGGAACTGGATGGATGGGATAGAGGAGGGGACTAAATGGGGGCAAGGCGCGGCTTTTATACTTGGCCATGGGATGATGTTTGTGGTTTAGATATCTGGCTGGAAGCCAAAACACTTGGCTGTGCTACTTGAGATGAGTGTGCTTCAAAACATGGGCTCAAGCGAGGAGCAAATGCCATGGTTGGCAAATCAACATCAATCAAAAAGACAAGGCATGTTCATGATGACGACTGCAAAAACTAACTGGATCAAAGTACCATGGTAAAGCATTAGATACAATCCACCGTCCATGCGGATGGTTGCCAGGCTTGGGTGGGTAGTGCCCCAGACCGTAGCCAAGAAGAACCAGTAAGGGTAGTAGAGTTGCTTTTGGTTGTGCTCGGTTCCCCGTATCTTCTTGTAGAATTCGAGGTCTGTCGGCGACCGGGCCTTGGAAAGGAGAGACTGCTCCCACGCGTTGGGCAAGAACTCGGCTAACTCGATAGCAAGCTGCTTGTCCATGTTATGCTTGATGCATTCGAACGAAAAAATTACACGGTGAACATGAGACGGACTGTAGATGGCGGAAAAGTCGGGTTTGAAGTTAGAAAAGCGTATTTCGACCTCGCCGCCAAGCTCGGAGGGAGAGCTCTCGTTTTGTTTCGCGTTCGTGTTTGCAGGTGCATTGCGGGCGTTACTTGGGGGCAGGCTGAAGGATCCGCTTGGAGGAGGCATGATGAGTTCGGTAGACCTGAAAGACGCTGGGTCAGTTCGCTCCCTGGGGAGTGGCTCATGGGGCGGGAGCAGAGCTGGGGCGCACTTACAGGTCGCGAGCACCTTGAGAAAACAAGCGAACTAGGAGGAGAAGGGGAGGCTATGCAGCGTGCGATGGGAGGTGTGCTTGACCTGTGTTCAGTCAAGCTCCGAGGGTGGTTGAGAGGTGGAGAAGATTTATGTTTGTGTGATGAGGAAGGAGGTTTGAGATGTAGATTCAAATCCCGTGATGCTAAGTAATGGGCGATAAGATACGTGCACCAAAAGCGTTGGACTGTGGCAGAGTACGGGGGGCGAGTGCGAGTTTGTGTTTGGGCGGTAAACATCAAGCAAACCCTGCCAGACCTGGGCTTCACAAACTTGCGAGTTTAGCTGGATGGGTTTGCGGAAGAATGAATGTTGTTTGGAGGCAATTTGATGGCTTAAAGTGATTCCCCGTGTGGGTGGTGTTATACCTGGACCCAAACGAGTCAAGCCAGAAACACACCCAGAACCAGCACTTCTGCTTCCCTCCAACCACTTGACATGATGAGAATGCCGAGGCCTGCGCAATGGTGTCTCTTTCGCTCAATCAAGACAAGATCACTCGGCCAGGCCTCTACGGCTTTTGAAGCACCACTCTTCCGCAGCAGCCGATCGCCATTAACCAACCTCTCGCGAGCCTTATTTGCCTCCTCTCCCGTCCTCAAGAACCACGGCAACCCAAGCGCGAACCTTTCCGGGTCAAGGTTTCGAGGTGCTACCGATTGATCTTGAAAATAGAGGAAGAAACACTCCCAGGGTACAGCGCTGAGAGATTTTACCCTGTTACGCTGGGCGAGGTTTTTGTTTCCAGGTTCTAGGCAGTCGCCAAGCTGGGCTTTGGTACAACCTTTACCGTTTGGCTTTGCCGTGATCTCAGGTATGTTCTTTAAATAATCCACTTGTTAATGTTTTCCAACACCGTGATTGTCTCACGCAGGGAAGATGCGCTACGCTTGTCACTCTCAAAGTTTGCACAACGGGACAGGGCGTAACGGAGGAGCTTGCCATATCCAACCACATCAAGGCCATCGACGGTTCAGAACACCCTGGAAAGAAAACACTGAGTATGGCCCTAGATTATTTCAAGATCATTGGACCGCATGGGTCTCACCAGTGCCTCGTCTTTCCTGCCGTAGGCTTGACTTGTACGGATT
>JABCKD010001136.1:0-54415 GCA_013186415.1 Fusarium sp. NRRL 66088 | reverse complement strand
CCATCTAACCATTTTCAACACTAACAAACTAAGCATGCCAACTGGGCCATTAACGACTGCAGCAAAAGGGCGCCTAGCAGAGATTCGCTCCCACCTCGAACGATGCCGCCTCTACCACCCAAGATGTGCCCGCGGCAGCACGGCCGGTAGCGACATCATGCTCATTGACATCAAAGAAATGCGTCTCGTTCAGACAACGACCAAGGAGGAGTACCTCTGCCTCAGCTACGTCTGGGGAGGTGCCAAGCAGTTCTTCGCTACTAAGGACAACGTCTTGGAGCTTATGGGAGACGATGCCCTACGGAACAATCTCGAAAAGATACCCATGACCATAAGAGATTCTTTAGAACTTGCTAGAGTTCTAAAGATCCGGTTCCTCTGGGTTGATGCCCTATGCATTGTTCAAGACGATTTGGAGCATAAAAACGGCCAGATTGCGCAGATGGCTGCCATTTATAGTCAGTCTATCTTGACCGTCGTGGCCGCGGCAGCCAAGGATGCAAACTCGCAACTCTCGGTCCTCAGCGCTTACCCTAAGATCACCAGCCGGCTATCATGCGGATCTCGGTCTCAGGGTAAGCTGCTGGTCACCCGCCTTCTGCAATCGACGTACGGGAGCCGAGGATGGACATTCCAAGAGCGTTTGCTATCCCCGAGGATACTCTACGACTTTGAAGGTCATGTGATGCTGCAATGTCCATCAGATATTTCTCTGATGGGCTCCGTGGCTCTATGGCAGAGTCTTGACCGGGCTAGTCGTACCTTTCAGCTGCTTTCCCCGCTAGAAGCACCAGTCCAGCTGCGGACAACCTTTGTCAACGTCCCTTTCAAGATTGATGAAGAGTCGTTTGCTATATATGCATCCATTGCTACTGAGTATAGTTCGAAGCAGCTGACCTACGAAGCCGACGTATCATTTGCCTTCTCTGGCATTGCCACGGGCCTGAGTGAGAGGCACCCATCTCTCAGCTTTCTCTACGGCCTCCCTGAGAAATATCTTGATGCAGCCTTGCTGTGGCATTCATCAAAAGCGCCTAGGAGACGCAAGGCAAATGACATACCAAGTTGGTCCTGGATGGCCTGGGTCGGGCCTATTGGCTTTTCCTTCCACCAGCAACAAAGCCCCCAAGGGGACTCGGCCTGCCACATGGTGCATCGATGTCTTAATCCGTACATTACTTCCATGGACTTGTTGACGCAGTCCGGAAAGCAAACCATAAACAGGCAAGTCAGAGAATGGTCGATGAATCTCTCTCAGTATCTGGAACCTTGCGGAAGTGTTGAGCCCTCCTCTATCATTGAATTGCCACACGAGGGGGTGGGCCCAGTTCTCCGGTTTAGAGCTTGGTGCCTCCCTCTAAGGGGCTTTACATGTGAGCCCGCCAAGTTTGAGCCGGATGATACCTTGAAGCGGGCGGACAGTCGCACATCCTGCCCCGGGCTGAAACTCTATAGGGGCAAGTTCAACTGCCAGGGCTGGGTGATAGGCATCACATCTGCCGTGTTTCGGCGTGACGCGGCACAGCTCGAAATGACATTTGTTTCGGAGTGTGCTTCGAACTGTAAACTCATGGACACTGTGTATTCTCATCCTGGGAAAGAGAGGGCAATGAACTTCTTGTTGATTCGGACGAAGCCTGGGGAGATGTTCTCCGAGAGAGTCGGGGTCGGGCAAGTACAAGGCGGAGTGTCCAAGTTGGGGAAGCCAAGTCAGAGGGATGTTTATCTTGCGTAAGGTAGCTTAATATATGTATTTTCGTCGCAACCAGGCTTGGGAGAGCGGTCTACTAATACTACGCGGATGCGTCGCGTCTGAATATTTTATTAAATCACGTTACATATTGCCTATATACACTTAAGTCGACTAGCGAGACAAACGAAGTCGTTTCCACTCAGATCGACTTCATCCGACTCAGAAGATAAAACAATATATAGCACACGCTTATTTGCACTTTCTTATATATAGGCTACCTTAGCTATTAATCTAACTTAGTTATACTTAATAACCTTTTAAGCACATTGCCAGACGTAATACCACCACCCTTTAAGGCAATAACTAAGATAATCTTACTAAGGAGGTTCGCAAGCTCCGCAAGGCAGCCAAAGGTATACATTATAAGCTACTAGTGATAGCAAGTAGCAAAACCCTTTTGAGTATTACGGTGGGTATGCGGCCTAACGACCAAAAACTACAGGTTAAACTTGCAATCTTTGGCGACAGTATTCTGCTTCTTCTACCCGGCCTCTTTCCACCGTGTTATAATAGAGACTGCAGGTTTAACTAGGTTCGAATGGAGCTCTCTTTATTAGACATCCTAAAAGACAAGCTAGAGGGAGACGAGCCCCTAAGTGCCAATGAAGAAGATTTCTTCGCAGCCTTGGACTATAACGACCAGCTCATGACCCTAGTTGTCAGCGTGAGAACCTTTCGCGACGCGAAATGAGAGCGATGGAACGGATCAAAGAGTTTTGCTAGCTATGATTTGACCACATTACTGCAGGCGTAACCTTGGGAAATGGGGTTTATCGGCATTATAGGTTTACTAAAAGATGCTGGGAGGGATCGGTGTTCGCAGTCGGCGTTGGAGTGCAACCCTACTAGCCTCTTGGTTAGGCCGATGTGTAAGGTGTGTCGACTTAACGGATCAGAGGGGCCAGTAGGGAGTGTTGAAATAGCCCTCGCAAGCATTTCAGACGAGGCGGAACTGGTGTTTGACCTCGAACGAGACTCTCCTATCCGAATGACCATCTATCAACTCCATGGCAGTGACGGAGATTGGATCATCCACTCCAACATTCACCATGTTGCCATCGATGAGTGGGGACTTTGCATTATCTGCCGGGAGCTCGAGTCAATCTACGAAAGCTACCAGCGCCAGGACGGAGGGGAATCACCGTCCCCCGGATCAGCAGTTCAGTACAGGGTGTTCTCGCATTCTCAGAGAACCACGCAAACGCCTTTCTAACGTCAGGAGAGGCTAATATGGTGGCTCAGCAAGATGGATGTAGAGACGCTTTAACCTTTGATGTCCGAACTATACGTGCATAGGCCTGACGACGCCTTTCTGTCACTCTAAAAGGATAAGAGTCTGGTTCATGTTTACCCTCTCGAGACTAGTCAAGTGCAGGCCTTTGAGACCAAGTAATGTGTAGGGTCGACCCCTTTTATCGGGTGGCTCACTATTTGCTCATTAGTTTTGGCTCGGATGCTGAGAAGATCTAAGTTTGCTATCGCTGTCCCTGTGACAGAGCGTGGACTGAGACCCAAGTTCTAGGATGTTATCGGGTTCTGCCTTAATATAATAATATTTCTAGTGTCTTTGGATCTAGAAGAGACGGTGTAGACCTTGCTGGGCGCCACATAGAGTATCTTTGATGAATGCATCGCGCACTCGCTGCCCCTGGAGACCGTGTTGTAGGAGCTTAACCGCTCGAAGGCCCTGGACAAGAAAGTCATGCTATAGGTTATGTTTGTGTATCACGAGCGAGATCGAAGAGATGCCACAGGGCAGTCGACTGGAGGGTTTCTTCAAAGCGCCAAATAGTTGTAGCTCGCGTCGGTCGGAAGTCGATCCGACCTCGTGGTGCATTATTACTCTGATCCAATCAGAGCTAAGCTCAAGATTGAATATCGCTGTAGTCTCTTTAGCCTGGACCTCATGGAAGCTATGGCATACTCTATTGATATTGCACTTGGTGATATCGCCACAAACGGCAACCAGAGAGCAATTTCCAACATTAATTATCTCTCTCATGTGGATGAGGCCAAGATTTGTGAGTGGTCCGCTGTGTCTCCCTTGATAGAATCCATGCGCAAGGTTTGGTTTAATGGAGACGGAACTCTATTGCATCAACTTGTAGAATCGACAGCTCGCAGGATGCCTCTCAACATAGCCGTGCGCACGCTCAACCATTCCCTGACCTATTCAGATCTTATAACCAAGGCAGCTTCGCTCTGTCAGCATCTGCAGGCAATTCATCCAATAATGGGGACCAAGGTACTCATCTTTCTATTCAAGTTAGTTGAACTTGTCATTGCGCAGCTCGCGGTTCTCATGGGAGGAGGAACCTTCATTCTGCTGGACCCCCGCCACAAGACGGCCATCAATCAGCACAAGCTTGAGATATGTTGTTCGAGCATTGTCGTGGTTGATTCTACAACCTCTGTCCTCCTGCCTTCATCACAGTCAGCACCATTTATCCATCACATCGATCTATCACAGACAACAGCAACTTCTTTGACCGAGAGCAGTTCTTTGACCGAAGGAGGTTTGAGCCCTGTCAGACAAGACGACGCCTATCTTTGTTTCAGTTCGGCCTCTACAGGCAACGCCAAGTGCTTCTCTGTTTCCCACGAGGCTTCAGCAGCCAGTATCATGAGCCACATCAACGCGTTCAAACTGGGCCCAACTGATCGCGTGGCCATGGTATCCAGCATCACATTTGACATATCTATACTCGAAACTTATGCCACGTGGGCAGCTGGTGCAACTCTCTGCATCGCGCCGGAAGATGACATTCTAACCAACCTGACACATCCCCTGGCTAGCTTTGAGGCTACTTGCGTCTTCACAACACCTACACTACTGTCCATGATCGAGGGCGGGCCGACCGCAGTACCGTCCCTGCGCTTGATTGCTGGAAGCGGCGAGCCAACGCCTCCGAGACTCTTCAGGCAGTGGGTCACATCGGTGGAGCTACACAATGCATACGGACCGGCTGAAGTGGCCATGAGCACACATGCCCGCAGATTTTTGCTTGGTAACCCAATATCACGAGTTGGCCAGAGAATTGGAAAGTCCCTACCCTCGGTTCGGTCATATATCCTCGATCTCGGCGGTAATCTGACTCTGCTGGGGTGCGTCGGCTTCCTCCACATCGGTGCTCGCGAGTCTGACCGACTCACCCATCTCAGCCGAGGATACATCTCACCTGCGTCAGCCAATGCCAGATACAGGAGCCATCCTGAATTTGGGAGGCTCTACAATACTGGTGATCTCGCCTTCTACACCTTCGATGGCGAGCTGAACTTTTTGGGGAGAGCAGATGATCAAGTTAAAGTGAACGGGGTGCGCATGAACTTGGGCGACATTGAGAGAGTTCTCCAATGTGATACTGGTCAAGTTGTGGCTGAGCTTGGCTCCGATGCCTCAACAGGTGACCAGTTCGTTGTTGTCATGCTGCACATTCGAAGCTCACAGCCGCGAGCCAAGAGTGATGACTTTCCCACCTGGCTCCATCCCTTGAGTCCAGAAGTGGTGCAGCAACTGCTACAGCTTCGAGAATGCTCTACCAAGAATCTCATAGCCGCTATGATGCCGAGATTCTGGATTCCAGTTAGCTCACCCTTCCCGCATAACGAAAACGCCAAGATTGATCGCCGAGCTTTGAAGTCATGGATTGTTGAGTTTTTATCTCTCAGCAATGACAACACAAGGAACCAGTAATCAGCTTTGCGTCTCGGACAAACCCACTCTGATAGCACCAGTACGCAAATACTCCGAAATAGGGACCTTGGGCGGACTTTGATTGAGTGCTGGACCAAGGCTTTCTGCGTTCTCGACGAAGAAGTCAACGCCAAACTGCCGTTCTTACATGTTGGGGGAGACAACATCTCGGCGATCCGATTTGTCTCTCGTCTACGGTCTCAAGGTGTTGTTGGATGTACGCTGTCTCAGCTATACCACTCGCCAACTTTGACATCGTTCTATGCTGTCCTCGAGCCACTTCAAGCTCCAAGCTCTCAACAGCAAGAACTCCAGGGCAGTTCTGTGCCAGAAGACATCTAGAAGGGGCTTGAACCTGCCCTGGCAGAACGCGTGATCATGGAAGCAATGGCACAAGGAATCCCCCGGAGTGATGTCAAGAGAGTATATCCCACAACCAGTGTGCAACAGACCATGTTGCTAGCTTCGTCATTACATCCTGAGCTCTACATCATCAGAATGACCCTTCATCTTGAAGGAGCTCTGGATAGAGGCCGTATGCTTCAGGCATGGCATGCCATTTGCAGCGCACATCCCAGCATGCGGACGACCTTTATCTCGATTCAATCAAAAGGCATAGTCTCCTTCTTCTCTGTAGAAGCGTCCGTCGCTGCTCTGTTCGAACCTATCGGTGTGGCCGAGAGCTCCGTGTCGCAAACAGTCATTCAAGAGATCGACACTGAACACGAGGAGGGATTCAAGCTTGGCGAGGCCATGCTTCGACTGTCGATTGCGGAGAGCAAGGATCAGTCTTATTAACTCATGCTCGCTTGTCACCATGCAAGCTGCGATGGCTGGTCACTGAACATCATCTTGAGAGATCTCGCCCATGCGTATCGTGGCTACCCCTTTTCTCCATCACGTCCGTTCTCCGACGTCGCGGCCCATCTCCAAAGTCAGAGCCAGTCGATAGCCAGAGCATACTGGAAGTCCTATCTCAAGGACTACAGCTATAGTTCACTGTTATGGGACCGTCCTACTTGTACGCGGCTCCGAATGAGATCGACGACGCAGCTTTTGGGCTCGGTTTCCTGCGATCTGCTTTCCGACTTTGTTCAGCGCCATGGTGTGACGTATGCGGTGTTCTTGCAAACTGCTCTGGCTGTTCTTCTGTCCAATGTCACCGGGACGGACGACGTGGCGTTTGGCCAAGTCATTAGTAGCCGAGGTCTCTCTATGGATGGCGTCGTCGAGTTCGTCGAGACCGGGCTCAAGATTACTTTCAAGTTTAACGAGACTATGCTGCCGAGCTGGCGGGTTAAGTCAATGATGCGAGCATATGGTTCAATTATTGAAGAAATGCTGACGGGAGCCAACTTATTGCAACTCGGCTAGTCAGGCTCCTCTCAGGTCACCTCCGTTAGGCAAGATATTAGACTTCTCGACCAGCAGCTGGCAGAGCTTGGGAGTCATATACTTGTCTCTCTTTAGCACGACGACGGGTAGGTTTCCCCAATTGGTCGCTATCGAAGAGGAGAGTCGCTCCGTGACCTTTTCCGAGCTTTCGGTGGGCTCAAATTTGGTGTGCAACCATCTTATTGAGGCCAACCTGGGTCCAGGTGACATTGTGCCAATCCTCTTTGACACCTCTGCCGACATGGTCATTGCAATGTTGGGCATCATGAAAGCTGGTTCCGCATACTGTCCCATCGATGTCGATGCCCCTGACCTGAGAGTCCGAGAAGCTATGAGACAGGTATCTGCCAAAGTCATGATTGGCGATCGAGTCAACGGGGCCAAGCTATCCAAGGAGCTTTTAGCAGAGATTCGTTTCTTCTGTGTGGATGTGCTCCTGAAGCCTCTGCGCATTGGTATAGGGACTGCACCTGATACTCTCAGTCCGCTGTCTCCTTGCTACGCCCTGTTCACATCTGGAACTACAGGAACCCCCAAGGCATGCTTGCTCAGCCATGGGGCCGTTTCAGAGGTCATCAATGAGCGGCAGATTGACCACGTCCATCTGACTCCCTGGCACTGGTACTGGGTGGCGAACCCATGTCTACAGTTCTTCAA
The DNA here is from genome assembly GCA_013186415.1 of Fusarium sp. NRRL 66088. Classification (NCBI taxonomy): domain Eukaryota; kingdom Fungi; phylum Ascomycota; class Sordariomycetes; order Hypocreales; family Nectriaceae; genus Fusarium; species Fusarium sp. NRRL 66088. Next base: position 46,916 of record JABCKD010001136.1, on the reverse strand, counting down.
CAGAGGTGGGCTGAGAGGCTGAGGCTATATGATGGTTACGGCCAAACCGAATCCGCCGTTCAGGTGTCGACGTCCCTGATTTCACCTCCGTCTGAAGTCGGCATCATCTCTAGACCACTTCCCGGAAATATCATCATTCTCATCAACGAGCACGGAAGAATTCCTCGAGTGGGCGAAATTGGCGAGGTCTGCATCGGTGGGTGTCAGATCTTTGAGGGATATCTCAGCTCAGGGATAACGCAGAGGTCTTTGCACAAATGCCAATCAGTCGATTCGCCGTCATTTCTGAGGACAGAAGACCTCGGGGTTTACCGCCGGGACATATCTATCCAACTTCTGGGTAGAAAAGACGCTCAAGTGAAGATCTCGGGCGAGCGAATCGAAGTGGCGGAGATTGAGTCGGTCATCTGCTCCTTGGGAGGCGTGATGCGATGTGCTGTCTTGGTGGAGAAGAACTGCCTTTACGCCATCGTGGAACAACCCGAGGGGGCTTCCGACTCTCTTCTAGATCGGCTTGCAGACTGGTGTCTACGCTGGCTCCCTCAACGTCTGGTGCCCAGAGTCTTGACTTGGCCAAGCTTGCCGCTGACCTCCAGTAACATACTAGACCGGAAAGCTGTTTTTCAGCGGTTCCAAGAGCTCGAGAGCCTTCCTCTCGGTGCTTGTGAGAGTCCCCCCAACACAGATATAGAAAGGTCTATTGCCTCGATGATCGCTGAGATCTGCGGCCGGGAGGTAACTGATGCATGTCTGCCGCTTCAACATTGCGGTCTCAACTCCTTGGAGATTCTTCACTTACGGTCCTCCGTGGCGGCAAACTACAAATACACCTTGGAGCTCGCTGAGTTTTGGAAAGCTGGAACGATTCGACATCTGGCCATGATGGTCGAGGCACGTCGCCAACCGGATCAGATCGAACAAGCCGAGCGACTGACTCTCGCGGATACCCAGCCAGCATCAGAATCGGAATTGACCGCCTGGATGGCCCAAAAGCGATACGCCGACAACACCTACAACGTGGTACGGGTGCTGCTCTTTCAGGGCGTGGATGCTCATCGATTATCCCGTAGTCTACAAGCCGTGTTTGTCATATTCTATTTGACTTTCCATTAGAACTACGCCAAAGAGACTCTGGAGAAGAGATTGCACTCCAAGCTTCAAGTTTCATGGGATCTCAACCATACCACACACGGGATCGCGTTTTTCAGTTTTCCAGTCAGGTATTCGATGTTCCACTCTATCTCTCGGCGCAACTCTCTGCATGATGCCTCGAGCTGAACTTCTGACTGATATCCGGAAAGCTGTGGCTGACCTCAAGCCTACTATGGCGAGTCTGATCCCTAGCGTGGCCCAACTCTTGGATCCGAAACCCGCACAACTGCACAGCTTGATCCTTTGGGGAGAGATGGTGCCTTCCAAGACCAGGGGAGATTTCATTCGCGACGGCACTGTCGTCATCAATGGGTACGGGCCCGCCGAGAGCAATCTCACTGACCGATTATCAGGACTTTTACCGAGATGAGCTTGTCAAAGGACTTGAACTGTATTGGACAACCGTTGCCAGACGCCAGAGTCATCATTCTAGACGAGTCGGGCGGTTTTGCCCCGCCATTTGTTCGCGGCGAGATCTGCCTTGGGGTTCACAGCTTTTTTCGGGCTATCACGGTCGCGACGATGCTGAACAAAGCCTCCATGCCAATCAAGAGAAGTATGGTAAGCTCTACCGAGGCGGCGACATTGGGTATGTCAACGACGACAGAGACATTGTCTTTTGTGGGCGCCGAGATGCCCAAGTCAAACTTCACGGTCAGCGTCTAGAGCTTGGAGAAATCTCTGGCATCATTGACGAGACGCACGACAACGGATGTGCGGTCGCAGTGGTGGAGGAACGCCTCGTGGCTTTCCTTGTTGATGGCAGTGGAGCATCAAACTCACGGTTCAAGTCTTGCCTGACGGAAAGGAGGTTGATAGGATCCTAGAATACCTTCGGGCTCGAGTCCCTTCCGCCTTCGTACCTAGCACGTGGATGCGCATTTCCCAGCTGCCACTCACGACCAGTGGCAAACTCGACATGCGAAAACTGGTAGCCTTGGCAATTCAGGAAAAGCACAAAGACAGTGACGACCTCCCGGAAAACAGGCTCGAGAGGCACATCCATCAATGCTGTGTCGATGTTCTGGGGCATTCCATTGGTGTATCAACAGACATGTTTGGCCATGGACTTGACTCACACTCTGCCATGCTCCTGCTTTCACGACTAAGGGAAGCTGTTCCTGGTTTAAAGCTGTCTTTCCGCCAACTCATGGAGAGACCACAGGTTCGGAAGCTTGCAGCTCTGCTGGAACAGCAATCCTCCTCGAATGAACCTATCCTTTGGACCCAATCGTCGAATGCTTAGGCCAAGACAGTGGGCGAATATAAGCACATCCCAGCGAGCTCTATGCAAAGGCGTTACTGCCTAGCGCAAGACGTCTTTCAAGATTCTACATATAGCGTCCCTGGACTATTTCAAATGAACGAGGCCAGTCCCCAGGCAGTGGTCATGGCTCTGAACGCCATCGTTGCAGAGAACGACATCTTTCGAACCAGATTCGAGTTTATTCCGTTTGGCGGGTATCATCAGTCCGTGGTGGAACATTTGACGATCGACGCTGCTGAACATGACCTTTCGACGTTGGAGGATCCTCAGGAGACCAATGATGAGATCAAGCGAGTCATACTTTCCGACTTGTTGCTCCCCTTTACGACTAGTGCTCTTTCTCTCTTTAGGTGTGGGGTATTCAAGATGCCTGAAGGGAGAGTTGCCATCTTCTTCAACTTTCACCACACCATCGCTGACGAACGGTCTCTACGCTTACTGGTCTCCGATCTTCATTTCAGAGCGCAAAGCCGAGTTGCACAGAAGCTGCATCTCACTATACCTCAGTACTACGAGTTCTGTGCGAAAGAGGACTTGATCCTGAATGATGAGGGCCGTATGCGTGACGCAATGGCATTTTGGAGAACCCACCTTGATGGAATGGAACCGGCAGGGTTGATGGCCTCAACTCGTATCGACATATCCAACCAGCCAGGCCTCACGACACTCTTCAGGAGATTATCAATACCAAAGGGTGCTTCGTGGACTAGAGGGAGCTTGACCGACTTCTCGGCCTACTTGGTATATTTTCAACTGTCACTGGCCGTCTCTAGTACCTTGTTCGAGTCTACTGTTTTGATCCCGATATCCCAGAGGCAGGCGCGCTTCGGAGAGTCCTATGGATGTTACCTGAACACCGTCCCAGTTCGGTTCATGTTGAACTCAAAAGCCACCATCGGCGGCACCTTGAGTAACTGCAACAGCACACTCCTCGACGTGATGGGCCACTCCTTCGTCCCTTATGAATCGATTCTGGATGCCACAGGGCTTCGGGGCGAGAGCTTTCCGATCATGTTTGTTTATCATGAAGCAGACACCAGGAGGAGAGGAGAGGAGTTCACGATATTGGTCACGTCTTCCAGCGGATGTTGGGCAACGTACAACCCAAGTTCCCCATAACATTCTCCATCACAGCGATTCCAGCGGAAACAACACTTGAAATTGATATCTGCATTGACTATGATCGGAGTTGGGTTTCGCCAGAAACAGTCCAGGTGCTGTGCGGCCGCTTTTCAGCCCTCATCAAGTCCGTCCAAGAAGCGAGTGAGCCAATTACTACAGGGGAACTGATACTTTCCACACACAAACAAGAGAGTGGGCCACATCTTGCCGACCAGGAACAGGAAAATTCAGTCCTGTGCGTAGACTTGGTCGAGCAGCGTGTCCATGAGTCGCTTGGAAGCATAGCTGCCTGCTTTGAAGGCCGCATCAATATGACTTACCAGGAGCTCTGGAGGTTGAGTTGCCGCATCTCTACCCTCCTTTCACCCCTGCGAGAAGGACCAGACGGTTGCATTGCAATCTTCATGGACCGTAGCATTGACAGAATTGCATACATCTTGGCCGTCCTCAGGGCGGGATTCGCTTACATTCCGTTGGGGAATGGCCGACACTGAGAATCGCCGCTGTCATTCGAGATGCCGCTCCAAAGGCTATTCTAGTACACTTTGGGAAGATGAGTGATACTCTACAGGCTCTCAATGAAGCGCTCCACGCCTCTGGGGTCGACAGCCTTGTCATCTCGATACGGAAGCTCGACCAAACAAAGCCAAGAGAAGTGGAGTTGCCACTTGTATCTCCCTCTGACCTAGCGTATATCTTATACACCAGCGGATCAACAGGGACACCCAACGGAGTTCAAATCGAGCACGGCGCCTTTGTCAACAGCCTGGCTGAGCACACGAGTATCTATGACCTTGACAAGAAGTCTAGGCTACTGCAGCTGGCCCCTTGCACATTCGACGTATATGTTGTGTATATTCTAGGAATTCTCTCTCCACGGGAGTAACGTTGTGTCTCGGATCAAAAGACCATTTGTTTTCAACTATTCAGGAATTCATCAACTCGATGAGCATGACACACCTTGCAATAACTCCAACCATCTGCACCTTGATCAGACCAGACATGTGTCCTACCATCGAGGTACTTGCCATTGGTGGTGAACCAATGACTACGACTGTTCGGGAGAGTTGGTCCAAAGCCGCCAAGCTACTCAATGTATATGAGCCTTCAGAAACAACAGTCAACATCACATACTGCCAAGTTCACCAAGGTGATGACATTCGCGTCATTGGAAAACCCCTAAAAAACGTTCGAGTGCACATTCTCAACGCTCAGCTGGAGGAGGTCCCTCTGGGAACAATTGGGCAATTGGCGGTAGGCGGCGTGCAGTTGGCGAGAGGATACACTGATAAGAATCTCGACGAGGAATTCTTTGTCACACATCCGAGCTTTGGGAGGCTTTTCCAAACTGGTGAGTAGATTCTTCGGATACAAAGAGTTGGCTGACTAGTTTCAGGGGATCTCGCTCACTTGAGCGACAAAGGTATACGCTGCCTCGGGCGAAATGACCATCAGGTCAAGCTCCATGGTCAAAGAATCGAGCTTGAAGAGATTGAGAGGCTCGTTAGTTTGACCGCACTGGATGTACAGTCGTCTGTTGCCTGTTTGGTCAAGACGGACTCTACGGAAAGTTTGTGCGTTGCGTTTTCGACACAGCAACCAGCCCAGCTTGATTCAGTTCAGATTGAAGATCCAGACGACATTGAATTTCAACGCATCTCGTCCAGGCTCGAGAACTTGGTCCGTTCGCAGCTCCCTCGATATTCTGTGCCTCAGTACTGGGTGCCAACCACCGGGATCCCCATCGACGTCAATGGCAAGCTCAGTCGCCGGTTGGTGCAAAACACCATTTCAGGCATGTCAACAGACGAGCTAGATCGCTTCCGTATGACAAGAAAACAACGCCACCATGGCAGACCTTTGGACTCGAAGATAGAACAGGTCCTCGGCAGCTTCTGCGAAGTTTTGGGTGTTACTGAGGTTTTCAAAAACAGCAACTTCTTCGCCCTGTCTGGCGACTCCATCTCCGCCATCAGACTGTGTTCAAAAGCCAGATATCGGGGCCTTCACTTGCTAGACAGCGACATTTCTGTTTTGGAACAACTGGCATTGCTCTTACGAGATGGGGACAGAATCCCACGTTCAGAGACAGTCACAGCATCCAGGGGTACAATCCACCTCACTCCAATCATGAAGTGGATGTTTAGCCTGAAGAAACACAACATCAACTGGTATAATCAATCAACCATGATCAGGCTGCGAAATCTAATGGATTTGGAACGGATACCCTCCGCGTGGGAGACCATAGTGCAAACACATCCCAGTCTTCGAATCCGCTGCCTCAGGGGCGCGGATGAATTAGATGTTCTGCAGCGGTCAGGAAACGAGGCCTTTTCGATACGACGCATGGAATTTCCATTCTCTTCGAGTTTGCGTTCGGGCATGGTCGAGGTTGCATCCAGTCTCAGTCTCTCCACCGGGCGAGTTTCGTCTCTGGGGCTCTTTCACACACCAGACGAGGCTTACTGCATGTTTTGCGTCCATCACCTCGCGATTGACGTTGTCTCGTGGTAAGTTATACTGGATGACCTGAATCGCCTGCTTAGAGGCCACGAGATTGAACCTGGGTTGGCGACCTTTCAGGACTGGTCATGGCAACTGGCACAACGAGCCCCTGCTGTCTTCCGTCCCGTTACGCAGGAAGCCAGCCGCCACCCTAACTTGGATCTTCTGCCCCATTTCCCGACCGTTGCACGTCTCAATACGGTAGCTACAGTCAAACTGGCCACCCTCGAAGCCCAAGAGGAGCTCACAAGTTCCGTGCTCACTGAAGTCAGCCAAGCAGCTGGAGTTGAGCCAGTCGATTTGCTCCTCGCATCCATGATTCTGGCGTTCCAGCGCTGGAAGGAGATCCAAAACATCGAGATCTGTCTTGAATCACATGGCAGAGATCTAGAGAATGAATCTCTCGACGTATCAAGGACAGTCGGTTGGTTCGCCTCCATGAAACACCTGCATTTTGCTGTGCTCAAGAGGTACCAAACACGAGTCGATGAACTCGTCAGAGAAGTCAATGACCGCAAGCGTTTTGCATTGCATCGTACAGGCCTCGCAGACCAACTTCCATCCTGGGACAGCCACGCTCCCATCATCACCTTCAACTATTACGGTGCTTATTCAGACCATGGAAGTGACTACTTTGACTCCGTCGACTTGAGCGACGCAATGGTAGATGAGGATCCAACGAATGTCCGCTTTGCCCTGCTCGACGTCGGTTGCAGCATCAACAACGGGAGGCTCCAGATGAGCATCATCTATAGCGCAGTGATCCACAAAGAAGACCATATCCAGCAGCTTCTCCACCTCTGGTGCACCTGCTTAGGCGAGACTCTCGAATTCTCGAAGAGCCACAATATTACAAATCGGCCTCTTCAATAACAGTTCCCCTCACTCTTACTGCCACGGGATCAAATCAATGCTCTTATTCACGACCTAGAGCCATTCGATGTTGATCAGTCAATAATAGAAGACGTTGCCCCGGCTACGGACATGCAAAGAGGCATGGTTCTCGCAAGTCTTGAGTTTGGCTCCTATCTTGAGTCCTTTACCTACCGCATTGAAGGGGATTTTCAAGTCAACCAGTTTATTGATGCCTGGTCTCAAGTCATTTCCAAACTTACCTTCTCAACTGGGACTTTCATCATGCTCTGGGCAATGGCACTTTCGTACTTTATCGGACGAGATGAGGTTGTGTTTGGTGTCACAACCTCTGGAAGAAACCTCGACGTGCCTGGGATCGAGGAGGTTGTCGGTTCTTGTATCAACACTGTCCCGTTCCGCATCCACGTGGACCAACAAAGCTCCAAGAAATCATTCCTCGAAAGTGTCCACTTCAAGTCATCTCTTCTGATCCCCAACGACGCCTTGTCGCTGCACCACATTTGCAAGGCTTAAGGTGCAAATAACCTGCTTGATACCATTCTTGTTTACCAAAACCATGTCAAATCTCGGCCGAATTCAAATCTGGCTTTCACCATGAAGCTTCTCAAGGTCGTTGAGAAGACCGACATTCCCCTTGGCATGGTCATCAGTCAGGACTCAGGCCATCTTCACGCAGCTGCACTCGTGCGTGGGAGTCACATCTCGCTCGACTTTATCAAGAATCTCCTGGCGGCTTTTAGTCTAGCACTGACGTGGCTATGTGATGATTCAGACGATAAGGCAGCGAAGCTCTTGGATGTCAACCTGCTATGCTCGGAAGGGCAGCAGCATGTGAACAAACTTGGCTGCGGGCCGCCCCTTGACTATCCGATATCTACTGCCTGGGAACTCGTCGCCCAACAAGCCCACCGCAGCGCAGAGAATCCGGCACTGGAATTCTATCAATAGCGCACTCAAACAATCAGTTATGGCGAGTTAGTACGGAGAGCAGAGAATGGGACCCAGTATCTACACGAGAAAGGTCTCAGATACGGCGACAAAGCCGCTCTCTTCCTGGACACGTCTCCCGGGCTGGTTTTTACCATGTTGACTCTATTCAAGCTTGGGGCCATATGCGTTCCTCTGCGATACAATGACCCAGGCTCACTAGTCAGGCACTTGTTGGGGGGGTTGAATCCAAGGCTGCTCATCCTTTCCAGACAGGATGAGGCCAGATTCTCCGACGGTGGCCAACTCTGCCATGTTGAAGACATTGCAAACTGGCAGCCGGAAGCCGATCATTCCATGGCTATGAAAGTTCCTACGACAGATTATCCGGCCATGATTATGCTCACCAGTGGCACGACTGGTCTTCCCAAGGGTGTCGTCATGCCGTCCCGTCAAATCGTCTACTTCGCAGTAGCAATGGCCCAGGCCTACCGATATGACGAAAGCAGACGTGTTTTCTCCTTTGCGAACTACACCTTTGATATCTTCATCACCGATGTACTTAAGGCTCTCTCAGTTGGTGCTGTCGTCTGCATGGCACCAGATGAATCCACTGTGCATGATGTTTCCAGGTTCCACTATGTAGCCAAGTCCACCCATGTCAACCTCACCCCATCTGTGGCATCAACATTGGATCTTCACAAGTTGGGTCACCTACAGTCCCTAGATCTCACAGGCGAGCCTGCAAGCAGAACGCTTTTCCAGAAATTTACGCCGAGGATCCACGTTATGAACTCATCGCTAAATCTGATACGGGGTCTATTTAGTGTGGAAGCTGATTGTCGAATTAGGGCCTACCGAAGCCAGCGTCATCACTTGGGCTAATGCAGGTCCAGAAGCTGATCCTCGCTGTGTCGGGCATGTCGTCCCTAGTATGCGAGTCATGATTCTCGATGACTCCAGAAGACAGCTGCCAGTCGGAGTTCAAGGCACCATTTACACCAGCGGCATTCAATTATATCTTGGTTATCTCAATGGTCCCGAGTCAACCAAGGAGCTTTTTATTCCCAGCGCATATGATCCAGCTAAGCTCATGTACAACACCGGTCAGTACCTCAGTTCGTTGGCTGACTCAAACTAACTTGTCCATCATTGGTAGATGACTTGGGTGCCATTGACTCCTCTGGACAGCTACTATGCTTCGGCCGGAAGGATGAGCAGGTCAAGATTCGTGGTCAGAGGGTGGAGCTTGGGGAAATCGAAGACGCACTTGGCTTTGAACATCCCGTGGTGGCAGCCAAGGTCACACATCCTGATCTGAATCAAGATCGGATAGTGGCCTTTTTCGAATGCCATGTTACGCTCAAGGAAAAACTTGAAAGCACCCAGTCCATCCATGGGACTATGGCGTCGAGTTTTGATGCCCTTGCGCGACGAACACTCCCTTCTCACATAGTCCCGTCGACATTTGTTCCGGTTCAGCAGCTACCGCTCACGGTGAATGGAAAGGCTAACCGCAAATGCCTCCAAGAAGTATTCATGAAGTACCTGGAGCTGAGGTGCGTACAACCCAAGGTACTTCCCAAGCCCATGTCGGAAACGGAATCCAGGATTGCCGAGATAACAGCCAAACTACTGGGGACACCGGCCATCTCAGTTGATGACCTCTTCAGCTCGTTGCTTGATTCTCTGTCATCAATGAGTCTGGCAGCCAAGCTACGGACAATCTTTGGACATGTGCGCGTACAGTGAATTTTGGATAGCAACAACGTTCGCGATCTTACATCCAAGATTGAGTTCTACCCGGGCATTTCCAAAGAGCCAGCCATCGAGAATGGACTCCGTATCCCGAGAACAATGCAGTTCACCGCGGCTGCTGACCGAAATGTCTTTTGCATACACCCAGCGTCAGGCATATCATTTGTCTTTAGAAAGCTCGCCGGATTCCTCCCTGAGGTAAACACCATCGGCGTCAATCATCCCTGTTTTGGAGATATGAATGCCTACAAAAGCATTCATGACATGGCGGCACGTTATGTAAGTTGACATGAAGTTTGATAAAGACATGAACTAATTCCGTAGGTTAAATCTATATTCTCACACCAGCAAAGTGGCCATTTTACTCTCATCGGGTACTCATTCGGCGCACATGTGGCAACAGAGGTGGCGAGGCAGCTGTACAATTCTCGTCACAAGGTGCAGCTAATCCTCATCGATTCGTGTGTGGAGCGGGATGTCCTTGCGAGGTTTGCCTCTCCTGAGATAGGAGACGATGTCTTTAACTCACTCAAACCCAATGTCGACATGTCTGTCCACGTGGAGGAAGGAAAGGAGTTTGTCTGCAAACTCGAGCGTGAGGTGTCCCGTAACTTGCGGCTGATGCCACAGTACCAGATGGAGCCATTCCCATGGCCAGCCACCCTCTTGAGAGCCAGGGAGAATAGAAGTCTCGAAATGTCTCGATATAGGGATTATTCAAATGGCTATCAGGGCCTAGTGGAAGGGTTGACACTGAGGTATATCGTCGGGGGGCATTATGAGGTATTGGAAGATGGGTACTTGTTACACAACAGGAGGATAATTAGAGGAGTGCTTGAGGAGGCTGAGTTGTGCAGATGGGTGCTGGAATTAATTTATTTAGTCGTTTATCTCGTATAATGCAGAAGCAGGTCCAGATTCGTGTTCTTTACTATTGTGCCTGGTAAGCCCTCTATGTGAGGCACACCATGAGCATTGCAAAGAGGGGCCACGGACCTAGTCTCAGGCACCCGGCCGGTCCACCCGAGTACAATTGTAACGCCTACTCTCTCGAAAAGAATTACATCGTTCAAGACGAGGACAGGCTTCCACAAGATATTGTCTTTTCCGTGCTGGTTGACAATAACCAACACGGCAGCTACCTACTCACTGAGTTGCACATCGCCATCGAGCTGAGCGCCGCAGAGGACAGAAACTGTATCATAGAGACGTACACAGGGCCCGGAGCCCGCATGCTCAGCAATCTGCGTTTCAACATGCTCATATCATTCACCACAATGCCTGTTATGGAGACCAAGTACCTGCTGCTGCGGCTTGTGCCCAGGAGCAGCCATGAGCCGATCAAGATGGAGCTTGTCAGGGAGATGAGCTTCATGCTGACACTAGCATCAGCCGAACAAGTTCAAGGCCCCAGATCGCTTCACGCTTCATACATCTGCGTAACAAGTGGGAGCATGAAGAGCACCCCGTCAAGGATGACTTTGCTGTTATGATGGGGGGCAGTACTACAACAGCACCTAGTTTTGACAACGTTGTGGCTTCAAACATTAGCTCCGCCGCGCTGATCACGGTTAGTATGTGCCTGCAGCAAATTTTCCAAAGCTCACTCGTCGCAGCAAGATACCCAATGCAGCAACTGAGTATTGGATCCCCATGGCCTACGTGTCTCTCTTTCTAAAGTCCCGCAGTGGACTCTCTCGGTTATTGCGACGATCCGTGTATATTTTCGGACAGGTCAACAGGGATCGACAGGAACACGACCTCTGCCCTGTCAGCAAAGGGCTGTGTATATAGCACCACAGTGAGCATCTAATCTTGAGCTTCAGAAAGGGTCTAGACATGTAATTGGGTCAATCTGATACAGCCCCAGATTAAGGACTGTCTGTCAGGACCTATGGGGATGGCAATTTGAGGTGACATTGTAGCTTGCTGGAGAGCCCCGCCCGTCAGCAAGTAGCTAAGATTGTGTGGACCGCGCTAAACTACTCCCAGCTCCCTATCCATACTATCTACAGTGCGCAGGTGTTTGTTCATGCTCCCATCAGCTGTCATAACTGATCGTCATTTGAGCCGGGGAGCGCACTATGGTTCTGTTCTGGGAAAGAGACTCCAACTGCCGTGTCTCGGCGTACAACTTGAAGATATACCGCTCAGACAAGTTTGTTTGGAGCTCGGTATATAAGGAAGCCATGACTACCCTCCAAGGCTCATTCTTCATCACCATCCACTTCACCACCTCCAACTCACTCAAGAATCACAACTAGACTTACATCCCGTCAATAACAATGGCTCGCCTGACCCTCTCCGCTCTGGCCATCCTGGTCTCGACCTCTCTAGTCACCGCCCTGCCGGCTGCCCAGCCATTCTCGGTTGAAAGCTGGGTGAATGACATCATTGCCAATCCCAACGGGAACCATCTATCACCCGAAGAAGCTGCCAAGCAATACTCCCAGCCCACCGAGGGTTCTTTGGACAAGCGCGCGACTTGCCACGACAGTGCCTATACACCAGCTAATGTTCGTCCAACACCGCACCGCCCTCCCAACTGCTGAATCGCTGACCAAACCAGGTTCCCAATGCTGTGGCGTGCATCAATCAGCTCGCTGGAAAGGGCGAGACGGCCTGTGTCATTGAACGAGCGAGTTCACGCTTTTGTGAGATCGGTGGAGCTGCAATCGACGGATTCGTTCCCGCCGGCGCGGAGGGAACCCAGGCTCCCTGGTGAGTTGTTCCAGGGTATATATGTACAGGACCAGTAGCTAACCCCCGTAATAGCAGCGAAGTTGCCCGCGCCGCGGGTAGGATTATGGATACGTGCTGGCGTGCGGACAACACGGTCAAGGGATGGGAGGCTGTGGGCAGGATTGTTGTTCACCTTTACGCCAAATAAGTAGCTGATGGCTGAGTGAATGAGAGGCTACATCTCCTGCGCGAATCAGGGTTGGCATTATTGTTTTCTTTCTTCTTGTTTTACGCAAGTAGTCCATCTTTCTAGAAAGTACATATATTATTACGACCTCACTCGTGGAAGATAGTCCCTCTCAAAATCTCTTTCCTGCTAGAAATACTCACTTTGAAATATTAAAACAACTTAATCCTCTGCAAGGGCTGGTCATTAAAATCATTCAATCCATCAAAGATGTCCAGTTTCAAGGTTTGAGCAGCAAATATTCCCACACATTAATACTCTCCCGGCTACTCGCTTTCGTATATACTAAGTACCCATGCGTAGTAGTGGGCTACGTCGAGTGGAACACAGTATCTCTCACAGTAGCTGCATGCCTGTAGTGATTGTGCTGATCATGTACACGTGAAGACTATAGGTCTTCGAGTCATCTCAGCAGGATTCTCTATCCTCGAATCGAATAGATAAGTTGAGTAGCCCACCCACCAGATGACTGAACCCCTAGTTTCTGTGTGGCTCTCTATTAGCTGACTTGACCTCCCAATCCAGGCTGCAGCATCCCTGACATGACACCCTTCGCTTTGCACAGCCTACTGAATTTCTCTTTTCCGTCTCTGCTTCTTTCGTACTTTTCCCTCAGAACATGGATCTGATCCCGCAGTCACCGTCAGGGGAGGTGCCGGAGGCATCATGCTGGTAGAACTTCTGGATGATAGGATGTAGTGGAGTTTGGGGTGAGATGAGACATCGGACCGTGACTCTTTTCTTCATGTTGTGTAACTTGGAAACTGCTGGATGCGATAAAGAAGAGGCTGATCTCAGTCATTTCACCCTTAGAGGAGAGTACCTTTGTGAGAGGCTATGACAGTGGAAGACCAGTTCTCTGTGAAGGAGTGCAGGGCGATGTCGCGTTGCATCTTACTCTTGATGATGCCACCCGCCAGTCGGAAGGGACCATCAGCAACGGAGTAAAGAGGATCCGAAAGATGCTAAATAACGGGACCGGAGAGAAAAGCGAGACCGTCTTTGGCAAAGTTGCCTCTGGAAGCCTGCCGTTGGTGGTCTATGCAAATAACAAGGTACTACACATCAACCAGCTTGCTCATACGAAAGGGTGGCTAATGTTTGGCATTCACACAAACTAGTACGATATTCAACAGCTCATCATGATAAAGAAAGATTTCCCGGCAACGAATATAGTCATTCTGGGAGGAAAGGAAGCTCCATTTGTAAGTGGTGAAATCCTGCAGTATCTACTACTTCTGAGCCGGGCTCACATTGCTCAATTTACGCAACACGCAGGTTGCAAAGGACTTAGCTGCAGCCAAGATCCCCGTCATCCTATCTGAGGACCGTCCCTCACCTGATAGCTTCCGGGGGAAAGACGCCGTCGTCGGTCCCCCTCTAACCCGTAGTGTTGCAAGTTATCTCACCCAGGCTGGAGTAACCTATGCCCTTGCCATCATGGATGATTGTGAGTAGCCTCTGTGTTTTGCCCAAGCTTTCTTGCAAATACTCACCAGTCCATTTCTCCTCAGCGTTCACGGGAGCCTTTCGCATCCACGACTTGGGCCCTGAAGCAGGGTGGACAGCAAAGTTCGCTGGTCTCAGCGACGAGGAGGCAATTCGACTCGTTACGAGAAACGTCGAGTCTATCCTGGGGTTGGAACCGACCAGAGACCTGGTTCTTTTTGAGGGCAACCCCTTACAATTCGGGGCAACGGTCATGCTGTCGTTCCACGCGAACGCAGATACAGGAAAGCTGGAGGTGGCGGCCTGTCTACCTCAGGAGGATGAACTGGGAACCCCTCAGTTTTGACGTTGGAGTGTCTTTCTCCATCGCATGAAGTAGCCGCTGTTAGATGTGAAATGATCTTGCTGGCTTGTCTCGTAGGGACGGAAAACAACGTAAGGATCAGACCAAAGCAAAGTCTCGTCGTTTTATTATTGAAAGTAAAGACGGTTCTAATTCCACGAAGTTTTGCTCGCGTGTGAGTTGTTTCGAGTATGTCGATACGAGCACTTCAATGAAGCAGTTACAGCCATTTTAGCCAGTGGGTAGGCCACAGCGCCCAACACGGTCACCTAACAGGCCGGTCGTAGCCGATATCGAGCTTTAGAATGGGAGTTCGGTGCAGGCCTAGCCCTGGAGTTGGAAGACGCTAACAACGCCGTGCGTGGCAGGTTCTAAAAGAACAGAGAGAGCTATCAAAGAGTACCATCTCCCCACGGTCACCTGAAAGAGGAGAACGGCAGCGACGACGGTAGCATTCTTTCGATCCACCATAAGCAGCTAATCCGACAGGCAGACGCCAAGTTGACGTTGAGGGGCCTCTTGCGGAGAGCGCTAGGCTTGATCGAGTGCACGGGAGCGACCTGGCGCATGCGGGCTTGGGCAGGTACTTTTTCCCCTTGCATCCTCCTCAATTAAAGCATTCCGGGTCATTGCAGCGCCGGACTTTGCGGATGCCACATGCCCTTTGACGTGCAGTTTGTACGGAGTAGATTAGCCTGCTTACCAGCAGCCTCCAGCTCTGGTCTTGGAAAGTATTAATGTGTCGTGCTTCCCGTTGCTACTCCATCTCCAAATCACATCACAATATCAACTCATTCGACATGGCTGGCGTTTCCAAGCAAGAAGTCCGAACAGACGGTGCTCCTCCCCCCATGCCATGCTTGTCACAGGGCGTAAAGATTGGTGACCTAGTCTTTGTCTCGGGAAGCCTTGGTATTGATCCCAGTACTGGAAAGTTTGTGGAAGGGACAGTCGCAGACCGAACGGTTCGTCCTTACCCATGACGAGACAAGGTTGCTGAGACTGTGCTGAGTCGAGATCCAGACCCAGATCTTGAAGAACATTTCCAACATCCTCGAGGCGGCCGGCACGAGCATCGATAATGTGGTTGGTACATGTTGTCACAGTCCGTTCTTTGTCTGATGGAGAGGGAAATCTAGGTCAAAGTGAACGTATTCCTTGACGATATGAGCAACTTCGATACAATGAACAAGGCATACTATGAAGTCTTCAACGCTGGAGTTCGACCGGTTCGACCATCCTCGCCTCACTTTATGTAGGATATACAGAGGCTGACATTTTCACCAGGTCCGCACTTGCGTTGCCGTCAAGCAACTTCCCTTTGGTGCCGATGTGGAGATTGAAGCTACTGCCCACTTGTGATCCTGAATGGTTAGCTGCATAGTTAGTTGTTTGGCCTGGTATCAATACCCCGGCACTCTATAGCGAACGCCCGTCATGAAGCAGGTAGCGTGTAAAGCCTAACTTCTCTACTTTATACCTATCAAGGCAATAAGCGTGATTGTTTCACTTGGCAGCCCACCACCCCACTCGTGAACCCAGGATGGCTTCACTCACCCACGGCATTTAGGGCGACAGATGCGGTACAGCCAATCACAGTCCAGGTCCATCTCCCCCATCCGTCATGTCATGACAAGATTTCTAGACTCTTCCCCTCTCATCTTCCTCTACTCATTCTCCTCATGAGGGAGGAATTGACCCGTAAATCATCTTCCCTGGGCATCAGTAGCAACCGACCGACCTCTCTACCTCCATGTTCTCACGGCAAGAGGCCTTACAAGGCCTTCACTTCACATGTGCAGCCACAGCGACCATCTACCTTTGCGCTACTCTCCGAAATACCACCCAACACCACACTCTCCGTTCGATATGGTACCGAGTCCTCTACGCTTCATCACTCGTCGCGCTCTATGTCATTGAAGCCGTCTTCTCTACCACCGATCGGGGCGCCGTCTGGATCGTCGAGCCTCATGTCGTCAACTGCTGCCTCCTGTGTCTGGCGTGGGCTCTCACCACTGTCCGGCCAGATCTTCTCCGGAACCTCGTCCGCATCACTATGCTATTCGAGCTCCCGATTCTCTCTCTTACTGCGCTCCACCATGCAAGGGAGGCAGGTCAACCATTCGATCTTGCTTGTCAGATTACTCGAATCGCCATCATGGCATCCATGTTCCAAGTCAAAGACCTTTTCCCAGCACGAGACGGGAACTCATCTACCGAAAAGACCGGGCTACCCCAGCGAGACAGGCTGGCAAAGTCTCACACTGCAGATTTCCTTGCTCATCTACCAAGCACCGACTACGACGGTTACGAGCACCTACATGATTCCGACTCCGACTCCGAAGACGACGACGATGATATGAAGGAATTCAGGGCAAAGCGGCTACAAGAAACAGGTGGCATCTGGGGATACATCAAGGACTTCTCAGTATTCCTGCCCCATCTGATACCCTACAACGACGCCAAGGTTCTGATGTGTATCCTTGTCAGCTTTCTCTGTCTGGCAGGCCAGCGAATTCTCAACATCTTGATACCTCAGCAGCTCGGGCTTGCTACTGATATGCTCCTCAATGGCGAAGCACCATACTGGGAGTTGGGGGTCTGGCTCGGCCTCAACGCCCTGAACGATTTTCCCGGCTTCGCCTTCATGCTGGAGCTGGCCAAGATCCCCATCAAGCTCTTTTCAGAACGCCAAATAACTATCGCTGCCTTTGATCACGTCATGAGCCTATCAATCGATTTCCATTCTGAAAGGGACTCGGCCGAGGTCATGAAGGCCTTAGAACAAGGCGAATCACTCATAGATCTGCTGGACCTTGCCGTCAATGAGATCCTACCGACGGTGGCGGATTTAATCATCGCGTTTGGAATTCTCTATTACAAATTCAACATCTACGCTGCGGCTTCTCTCTTGGTGGCCCTCGGCATCTTCCTTACCACCGAGATCGTCAGCTCAAAATGGAACACTGAGAACCGTCGGCGATCTACCAGAGCGGGCCGCGAAAAGGCCCGGGTCCTCCACCAAGCCATCCAGGGCTGGATGACAGTCTCATACTTCAACATGTTCAGCTTTGAAACATGGCGATTTGGCAAGGCCCTTGATGCCAAGTTAGCGGCCAGTACCTCGTTGACTCAACGCGATGCCTGTAGCCAAGGTTTCCTGGATATCTTGAACCCGGTGACTTTCTTCGCCATCTCTACCGGGGTGGTGTATGAGATCTCCACCGGCCGAGCATCTCCGGGAGACTTTGTCTTCTTAATCCAATACTGGGATTTTCTCATCTGGCCCCTGAAGATGCTGGCTCAGCAATACCGCTGGCTTATGGCCGACCTCGTCGACGCGGAACGACTTCTCAGCCTAATGCAGGCAAAGCCAGTTGTCGTCGATAAAGCTGGCGCCGAAGAGCTTGGGGCAGTGAAGGGGCACGTTGAATTCAAGGATATCGATTTCGCTTATAACCCCAAGAAGCCCACGATCGAAGGCCTGACAGTTTCTGTGAAGCCTGGACAGACTGTTGCTCTCGTAGGTGCCACAGGTGCAGGAAAGTCCTCCATCATCAAGCTCCTGCTACGCTTCTATGATGTTACGAGAGGGGTTATTGAGATTGATGGCCACGATATCCGGACCGTGACTATAAGCTCGCTCCGAGATGTCTTGGGTGTGGTGCCTCAAGATCCCCTCCTCTTCAATACGACTATAATGGAGAACCTTCGCTACGCCAAACTATCCGCCACGGCCGACGAGATATTTGAGGCCTGCCGCGCTGCTGCGATCCACGAAAAGATCCTCACCTTTCCGGACGGCTACGAAACCCGCGTGGGCGAGCATGGCATGAAGCTTTCGGGCGGCGAAATCCAACGATTAGCTATTGCCCGTGTATTCCTGAAGGACCCCCCGATACTGATACTGGACGAAGCTACAAGTGCAGTTGATTCTCACACCGAGTCCAATATCCAAGGCGCGCTGGAAGCATTCCGGACCAAGCGGACAACCTTCATCATTGCACACCGTCTCTCGACCATCGTGGACGCTGACCAGATTCTTGTCATCGACGAAGGAAAATTGGTAGAGCGCGGAACACACCAAGACCTGTTGAAGATGGACGGCAAATACAGGCATCTTTGGATGAAACAGACGGGACGTACAGACCCAAGTCGGGATGGGGAAACAGCAAGCGCACCAGCCAGCGCGGGCGGTACTGTTGGTTAAAATATGGGTTGAAAGAGCCAATTCTTGGTAGTTTGAGGGTTCATGGTCACACTTGCATCGTCATGGGAGTAAAAAACCCAGGCTGGCGCGTTGTTCTGGGCTTGTTCTATTTGCTGGTCTGGGTGCCGTATGTTATCTGGTCATACACCAAGTTGGTCATATCGCGACGGCAAAGACGGCTAGGGTTTTCAAGACAGGGATAACACGAAATGTATTCATCTTCTTAACTCGTAAAATGTCAAAGTTTAGGGGCTCAAGATGTGGCTGGTCTGACGATTTAGCGTTTGTTCTGCTCTGTTTCTACGTCTTGACGGCAGTCCTAAGATGGCTCTCACCGCTCGCTCCCTTCCCTCTCTAAAGTGACCACACTTTGAAATGTACGTGGCGAATGAAAGTATACTTGAATTCACCAAATTTCTGATTCCCATGTGATACATCGACGGTGGTGTTCACCACCATGGATCGGTCGTGTCGCGAAGAGTATTCGTACCGCAATGGATATCACCACCCTTTAGATGATGGGAGAACCAATCCTCCATGTAGTTGACAGTGTAGTTGGCTTTGGCATAGGCCGCAGTGACGGCATCGGCGAGGATGTCTTGGCTGTTGATGACCGGACCCCATGGATTAGGGGCAAGATACACGGTATCGCTTAGGGGCACACCATTGACGATACCCGGGTAGAAGCCGACAGCGGCAATGTCGGTGTCTCTATCACGACGACGAAGCTTGCTGACGGCATTCGCTGCAGGTTGAAGATGATCCTGGAGTGACTCCTCACTCGAATTTCTCGCTGGTTGCGTCTCCCAACACTCAAGCGCACCGTCATCGTAAACCGCCGGAATCCTGATGATTTCCTCGTCGGTAATGTTGATCTCTCGCCTGATGATTTTGATGTTTGATTCGATCTGCTCCGCATAGTATGTATTGACCTTGACGAGGTTTGTATGGTCCAGCATCTCATCGATGTCCTTGGACTCGCAGACGGTTGGGTCTGCAGCATTCTTGGGGTGCGAGAATGGGCTGATGTTGCCAAATCCCGCAGCTTGAGCGTCCTGCAGTATGCCGATGCCAGAAAGAGGATCAGATACTGCCATGACCCATCCGAGTCGGTTGTCAGCAGGGAGAAACTGGATGAATTCGTCGACGTGGCCAACAAGTAGCCAGGTTGTGTCGAGCTCGATGGGAGCTTGGGTTTCTTGCGCTTCCAGAAACTCCATCATGTAAGGCTTGCTTCTATTTATGAAGCCCATTATAACTCGTCTAGCTGGGTAGGTCTTTTCATCGTAAGCATACGGTGGAATTGCTTCCAGATTACCTCCCGCGTCCTGACTTCCTCCTGCTGCAAGGTACTGGATAGCGCCAACTGTCTCGGACCGAAGTTGAGTGAAGACCTGTCGACCAGCAACACGCTCTTCCTGGGACGAACGAATCATCACCCGCAGGGCGATCGGGCCATTGGGACCGGGAATACTGGTGTAGCCCGGCTCAAAGAAATCCTGCGCCCACATATCGTCGTAGCGGAATAGATGGACAGGCCGCTCGATTCCCGCACCAGCGGCTTGAGCTTTCAACGACACAATAAACTCCTCCTGATAGATGTTGCCAGGCAAGTCGACAGTGAGCAGCTGTTGGGCCAGTTGGAGATGATGATGCGTCAATACGGGAGCAACCCGAAGAGCGACCATGTCACTTGCTTCGTTTGACCCATCGTGAATGGTGAACTGCACCGTAACCCGGCCATCCCATCCTCCTGGTCGGCGAACGTCACGGGCGTCGATGCCGAGCTACAATCCGGCTCTCAGCTCCAAGGCGTTGAACGTGTAGTTGCCACCAACGTACTCCCATGCATTGCTGACGCGGTGAAAGAGGCGCACTTTCTCGGCCGCGTGTTCCCCCAGCACATTTATCGAGCCTCTCGCGTAATCACTCAGCTCAGGATTCGGGGGGGTAAGTATAGAGGCCAGGTACTGGGGGTTGCGCTGGACATTGTCGGATGCATCGTGGCATGCCTCTAGCTCGGCATCAGGAGTACTTTCGTTGATCTTTGAAGAGCAGCGTCGGCCACTATCGCCAATATTGGCCAAGAACAGAGCACCGGCGTCCTCGGTCCACTTTGTTTTCCCTACAAGGTCCGTACCACCCACGATGTCAACCTTGCCGTCACGGTTGCTGTCTGCCAAGATGATTGCCTCCAAGGCATGGCCTATATGCCACCAGGCTAAAGTCCCATTAGCCCTATTTTTACTATTGAGTCTCGTCTGAAGGTTTGACAAACCTAGACTGAGGAATGCAGCTGTGAGGGGTGCAGAGAGAAATGTTATGATGTGGATGAAAAGGAATGAAACATGGGCAAAGAAAGAAAGAAGGTAGGGCTTGATATAAGATGTGAAGAGAAAATTTATCCCAGGCCCGAAGCTGGGCGACGGAGGTAGTCTATCCAACTGCGTGTTTGCTCTGGGTAGCAAAGCATCGCAATGAGCGACAAGAGTCCCGATCTGATGACACAGGCATTGACGATCCCATGTAATCTCTCAATCCGCCCGTTTTTCGTATATATTTCTTGGTATCTCGGATACTCGGCAGAACCCTTATCAGCTCTGACAGCAAGCCCCTACCAGAGAAGAACCGCATCCGTCCTTGTCTCCAGGTTCGTAGGGCATTATCAAATTATTGGAGACCCTGCAATGGCCGACGTGTTTAGGGGCAAACCCAGTTTCTCGCTTGGTTAGCATGAGTCTGTGCCCCCAAATGCCAGTCCCGCCTTATGGTAATTGGGTGCGTCGTACAGAGACGGGTTTGCTTTCTTGGCTTTGGGGCTACGCCGTTAATTGCATAAGCCTCTCCCGGGTGATATAGACCCCTTGCCCGTTGTGGGCCAGGCGACGATCCAGAACCAACTTTACTTGACACCATATTATACGCTCTTCGGTTCGCCCTAGATTTCGCAGACATGACGTTGGTTGCCCCTGAAGGCCAACAGCCTCCGTCTCTTAGTCTTTTCCTCAGGCCAAACTTTGAAGGGGGCAGGATACTCTCGCTCAGTGTTCGACTTGTTATCCAGCAGCCACTGATCGACGCCAACCAGCCACTAGTGTCACTGGATCTTGAGGCCGCCTCAAAACCAACCCTCCAGTACCCAAGCGATGCAATCAGTGCTTCCGACTCTAGCGGAGTACTACCGTTGACGCACACAGACAATGACGAGGCCGGCACTCGCAGCTACATCGTTGCAAGGCCTACTCATGGCGATGTCAATTTACATTGCATCGCGAAGCCCAACGAGGCGCCCAACTACGCACCCATCCTGGACTTTCGTGTCGAGGAGAATGGGTCTGGGCTGCTTGGCTCCGGCCTGTGCTTCATTCCTTTACCTGCTGGCCAGATCTATACCCTAAATTTGGAGTGGGATTTACATGACACGCCCTCTGGGACGAGAGCCATCTCTACGTTGGGTGAAAACTCAGTCACCAAGACCGGACCAGGGACACTATTCGGCGACTGCTTCTACGCCGTGGGCCAGGTACAGAGCTTTCCGGCTTCCGGCATGTCCTCGAACTTCTCCACCTACTGGTTTGGCAAGCCGCCTTTCAACATCCTCGACCTTGCAGCCTGGATGGAGGAGCTTTTCGGCAAGATGCGACGGTTTTTCCGTGACGAGGATGGAACCTACCGGGTCTTTGCCCGCAGAATTCCGGATCCAGACGGAACTGGAGGCGCGGCGCTGGGCCGATCGTTCCTCTTCTTTTATGGCGGCGATAATACTGCCTCTGACCTGAGCAACCTGCTCACACACGAAATGGTTCATAACTGGCCCACAATGATGGGTACATACGCCGAGACCACCTGGTACATTGAAGGCATTGCCGACTACTACTCGGCAGTTCTTCCCCTGCGTGAGGGAATGCATTCAATAGACCAGTTTGTCGAGCAGATGAATCTCTTTGCGCGGAACTACTACACCAACCCTTTCATTGACGTTACAAACGAAGCCCAAGAGACCAGATCGGAAACCTCCGAGTCCACGGCTCTAGAGTTCCTCCCGTACGGACGCGGCGCCATGTTTCTGGTCCGGTTGGATGCTCTGATCCGGGCTGCGAGCGGCGGGGCTCGCTCACTTGACCATGTTGTTCTCGCTCTGCTAGATAGGTCGCGGAAGCAGCTTGGCGATACATTAGAAGACTTCCTCAACCTCCTGACGCAAGAACTTGGTCCTCGTGCTCGCCAAGAGTACGACGACATGGCCAATGCACAGCCCATCATCATGCCAGAGGAGAGCCTCGACCCCCGTTGCGTTGCCGAGAAGGTTTATATCCCAGTACAAGGCCAGGGTGAGGTCTCTAATACTGGACTTGGTCGGCCTTCAGAGAGCTCCGATCCTCTCCCGTTAGTTGCAGCATTTCAGTGGCGTGTGCGATCTAAGCCCTCTGACAAAGGCTGAGGGCCAAGACGACAGCGATGGAGCGGTTTTTATAAGCAGTAATTTAAATATTTATGGTATATATTTTATAGGCCTACCTAGGGAGGCTCCCGTCGCCACACTTAGACACCTCCGCGATAAGTCTCAACTAGCTTCCACAGGGAGTAGGGTGACCCGCATCTGTCAAAGACTCAGGACTGTTTGGAGCCTTAAGTTGATGTCATGGAGGTCATGCGTTTGAGTCAACTCCATTTCATGGGAGATAAAACTGAAAGCGAGTCACTATGCTCTCGGCTTGCAGCGGCATCATTGGCCAAACAGAAGGTCATTGGCGACAAGAAAGAATAACTCACATTATGCTAAGGAGCTACCTACATGCAAAGGCACTGAAACGAGCAAAACAGAGATTTCAAGTCTATTACTAGTCAAAAGTCTCGGTATATAAACTAACTTTTTTAATCTCTCTCTTTAATACCCTTGTTTAAAGCGTAGCCATGGTGTTACTTATATCTATCTTTAGACTCTTAGGGCTGCACCTAAGGACTAAGACTCTCCTATTATTAATAAGTTTCAGGATAGCTTTATTTATAACTAGCCACTAACCTATATAAGCTAATAATAATAAATTCATTTAGCTATAATCTAAGTTAGTACTAATTATATTACGAATAACTACCAAATCCACGTCTTCTTTAAAGGCTCGTGTTGCTTAATTCACCTGAAAACCAAGCAGAGAAATACCCGGGAGAGGTAGCATCCTAGTGCCGCCATTATTAATCTAGCCTGCGGATCTGAAGTCCTTACTGCTGTTAGCCCAATGAGTCGCCGAGATATACTACCGCCATGGTGCTCATGATTGCATCCTCCGAGGCCAATATTATGGGCTGTTGCTTTATAAAATGGGTGCTATATCGGGATTAGATGAGGCTGCTTAACGTTGGACGGGCCCCTAACCTGTACACCCTTTTATTTGGCGAGTCACCAATGAATCATAATGTGAATAGTATAAACGCTTTTTCATCTGCCTCGAACTAGCTTGAGTTTGCTATGCATTCACATAAAGTTGACGTCTCGACATGGATGATAGAAGTTAGGATTTAAAACTTCCTATTCTCTCCTCAAACCGAACCACATTGTTGTCAATGGCGTTTGTAGAAAAGGAACTACTTTCATACCCTGATCCAAATTTCCCTCAAGAGTAGACTCTCTTCCTCAAAGGACCTGTACTTCAGCCTGCCCCGATCTCTCATAAACCGGCGGGCGATTGTTATCATCGAGTTCCCCAAGTTCCACATCGTTGTTTTTCTTCTTCCACGGATTCTCCCGGTAGAAATTAACCAACTCCTTCACCATGCACGATTGGATCTTGACAAGATGGTATCCCACGAAAAGCATGCCAGCCCAGGCCAGTAGGATGAAGATTGAAATCGGAATGAAACCAAAGACGGCTAGGGCCCGAGGTTCCCAGTCTGGAAAGCTGAGTTGGATGAAGACAATGGTGAAGCGCCAAGCAGTGAGCAGGACGGCACCACCCTCGTAGGAGATGATGGCACTGAACAAGAAACAAATCATGATTTCCAGAGCGATGCAGAATCGTGGTGTCAAGCATGGCGGCCCCCAACTGGGAGCTTGTGCTTTGCCCCGGGAGCCGGTTCTGGATGTAGGTAGGGCTGAATTGGCATTGTCGGTCAGATAATCTTGTCTGAATTGTTTGAAAAGTTTCAGTCGCAAATTGCAACCGGTGGCGTTGATGATGATAGCGGCTCCAGTGATCCAGAAACTCGCGTCGACGAAGGGTTTAAACACACATGTGTCGAAGTCAATTGTGCTGTGGCCTTTTTCCCATCGCTCGAAACTCCAGTTTCTTATCTGGTTGGAGGTTATATTGCATGCCAGAGGAAGGTGATTCAGGAATTCCAAGTCCATTATGAGATTGGTGTTTGCCTCGTAGGTACGTTGCTAGATTTCGAGATGGATGTTTGATTTGCAAGGGTCTGCTTTGTCCAACACGGAACTTGGGGGCGACCTGGACTTTTATAACTGCCAGATTCGCGTTTTGAGTTGTTGAGTTTGTTTTGATCCAGACTCCGTTGGCTTTTTCATGAGATGCAGGTGGTGAACTCTTTTTTTTAGTTGCCTGGCAGCATCACTTCAAACGTCGTGTGACTTTTGACTAGGCAATAAATTTTGACTTCTGTCTTGGTGATCAAAGGACCAATTCGCTCTCATTTCAACAAAATTGCATCTCATGATGGAGTTGTTATCTGCTTTCTAGTACTAGTGGTGGCAAGGCTCGGGCTTTAAATGAGAAACACTGATCTGATCTGTCGTGGATTCTTTGCGTATGTTTTGCCTAGGAGGAGCCTCTACCCTCTGCATTAAGTTTATGATATACAGATATTAAGATTACTCACACACCATATCCCAGTTGCCACAAAAAACATGAAATAAGGACAAGAGATTATCCACGCGTTAATTTACTTTTACCTTGCATTAGGTCAGGTCACGCTGATCTACTAATGGTCGCAAACACAGCCAAAAGTAGGTTATTTCTATCCTAACCACGAAAGTTTATTTACACAGTTCCAGAAGTGCTATAATAGAAATAAAGTTATAGATATGTAGTAAGCGGAATGTTCGGCATCCAGATTCCGTCCCCTCTATGGTATTATTCGTTAGTTAAGACGCTAGTGCACTCCTTAGGGATGAATTAATTATATAGGGTCCAATCCGACAGTAAAAGCCTCAGGAACCTCTTTTCAGACTGCTGCTTAATATGTTAGCTAGTATATCAGTATCTTTGTGTTTATCTCGTATGTCACTGTGACATCGTTGCTAGATCCCGCACCAGGCAGCCAGGGACAGAGCACGGCTTCACGCGAAAGCCGACCCTAAATAGACAGACTGGTGCTTGGGGCAATGAGCTTTCATGTCCCAGGAATAACAAGGTATGATCACTAAGCGGTATTCTTCTTTTTCGGACCGCGGTTACGAGGTCACGTACCATCTTGGCTCTGCTCGCCCAACCGGCTGAACCTGCATTTCTCTACTCCAGGCATCGTCAGGAAAGAGATTCATGCAAGCTGCGGACTTGAGCATGGAGAACCGTGACAATCTACGCATGGCGGATGCAAACATGGAGTGCTCCACCAAAAAACCTCGTCGTAATGCTTGATGCTCGGCCCTTCAGTCCAAAAAGTCCCAGCGGAGACTCGGCACAAACTTCATCGGACACGGCCGAACTCAAATCCAACGCCAGAAATAAACAATTCTCTAACATATCCTTGGGAACTCCGGCTGCACAAGACCTCCTTTTTTTCCGGTGACATAATGTCTGGTTCTATAAGAAGCTGTTTTTCTGGGCTTGTAGATGGGGAATGCGAAAGCCTCTACTCAAGTTTTCTTTTCCATGTCCAGCGCCGCCCTTGCTAGAAGCAACACGCACTAGAACAAACTTCAACCCAATATTCATCATGACTATGTCCCAATTGCACGTTGCTCGGCCACTCACGTCGAAATGTGGCCTAACGCTACCGAATCGTCTTGCGAAGGCGGCGATGGCTGAGAATATGGCCGATAAGAAAGGACTCCCAACCAAAAGTCTGGTGTCTTCATATGGGCACTGGGCTGATGGAGGATGGGGCATGGTAATCACGGTTCCGTACCACACGCAGCTAGAAACGTGGAAGCTTCCTACCATTGTTCAGATCAGTCACCCTGGAAGACAGTCTCCAATGGGAGCTGGAACAGGGGGCATCTTGAAGAAAAGCATTGCTCCCAGTGCGATTCCTATGGATTTTGGCGGGGGCTACTTAGCTTGCGCATTCAGCCACCTGATCTTCGGAACACCAAAGGAAATGTCCACCTGGGACATTGAGCATGTTGTCTCTCGGTTTGTGAATACAGCTCGTCTATCAGCAGAGGCAGGTTTCTCAGGTGTAGAGCTACATGCGGCTCAAGGATACTTGCTGGCTCAATTTCTATCAAATAAGTCAAACAAGCGAATATATGCATACGGCGGATCCCCTGCAGCCCGAACGAAAATTATCGTAGACATCATCAGTGGAGTCTGCGCTGCTATTCCCAAGAATTTTTGCGTTGGTATCAAGCTTAATTCAGTGGATTACCAACATTCATCTGCTTTGAATCCGGAGCTGCCCGAAAATATCATCCTGAATCCGGAAGTACAGGATCAAGATGCGAAGTTATTCGCTCGGAGAATACGTCAAACTTGGCTCGCTAGATTTGTTGGCGCACAAGCAATCGGGGCCGGCGCTGAAACAGTGAATTCTTCTCCCTCGTTTTCTTCGTGGTCTTCCCCCATCCTTTTCTAAGGCCCCATTTCTTGTTTTCAAGTTAGAGTAGGGAGATTTTCTAATCAAATTCGCAGTCCTGGTACTCTGCCCAGATTCAGAAATTGGCTTAGGGTAGGGACGGTTTACGGTGGTTGAGATCTCGGTTCACAATATTATTGTTCAAAAGAATATGCCATGTTCTATAGTCCATATGTTAGATTATATTCTACATTTCTACCAATACCGGTACGTCGACAGTGTAATATTTGCAAGATAGCAACGCACAATCGTACCTAAATGTTTGACGGAATCAAAGCAGCCACTCAACGTAACGGACAAACAGTATTGACGTCAAAGGAGCCTCGTTTCGGCTTTCACTTTATTCCTGTACCAAGGTAGAATAGTAGAAGACACCGCTCTTCGCTTGGGTACTAGTTGCTGCCCAAAGTTGGTTCAGAGCCTCCTTATCAACGGTAACAGAAGTCGCTTTCAAACCTAGTTCAATCCCCTTACGGATCATTCCAGGGTAACTGTCAAGCAATGGTCCCGTCAGGTTGGTCAAGACGATGCCAGGATGCACGCTAACGCACTTCAGATCCCTATGTCTCTCGGCAAATACGGCAGTGAAGTGGATGTTTGCAACCTTCGAAATCCCATAGCGTTGCCTCGTTGAGATGTTCGGCATAGGGGTTTTCAGATCCCCAAGTTGATAGGTATTCTTAGGTGCAGAATGCGATAGGTTAGACGAGAGGAATATGATGCGTACGTCGGGGTTGAGAGTAGAAGTATGCTTCAATTTTGGCAAAGGAGTTCAGTGAATAAGGCCGGACCCATGTGGTTGGTTCCACACTGGATCTCATATCCTTCTTTGGTAAGACCTTCTGGTGTCATCGGGAAGGAGAAACGGCGTGGGGACGAAATGTTGAGAGGGATTTCGAGATCTTGACTGAGAATTTGGAAGGCTTTGAACCCACTCCTCCTAGAGAAGCCAACGAGGTGCAATGGCCCCGCGACATTGCGCAGTACAAGTCCGCTGAAAACGGAGACAACCCTTAACAGCCGGTCTTGATTGAATGGCGCCAAGAAGAAGGCATATCACCCGGGTTCAACTTCCCTTCAGAACAACTGTGGCCAAGGCGTAAACTGCTTGTAGAGCTGCTTCACGAAGCCAATACCCTCGACATGATCTGTTATACCAGTTATCCCAGCTTCAACTATAATAAAGAATATATTTCCAATATATCATAGTATCATATCCCAGTAGTGGACTTTCTTCAGCCTTCTTAATGCCGACGGCAGAAGATACCCTCAACACGGCAGCTAAGTAACGCGTTCATAATTATATAGCATACTGTAGATCCGAGGGTCAGGTGAAGGATGGTACTCCCATCAGCGTCGTCGGCTTCATATCCAAGTTTCCGCCTTGGACTGATGGGACCAGACAACCCGCTTCGCTACAAACACTCCTAAGAGACTCATTCCAGAGCAGAAACTGCACGGATGTCCCAAGTCTGACGGCTAGGTTCCGACTGGCGAAGTAGGTGGCAACGGCCATATATTAGCTACAGTGCAGTGGCTGGCTGCACCGAAGTCTCAGCAGCGAACAGATTGTCTTCTACTTTGAAAATAGTCTAACTCCAAAATGTGTGAGCATTGGGATATGTGGAGATGTGTTCTTGATTATAGTGGAAGCCGGGATAACCGACAGACAAGATGGTCTAACTCCAAAGGTCCATCTTCAGCTCGACATTCCCTTCCTCGTGGGCCTCCAATATTCTCATCCAGATGATCAGTCGAAACCTCCCAAGCTCGGTGACATACCGGAAGGCTTCAAGGCGAAGAAGTCGATAAATGTGTGGTGCCTCCTAGGCTTGTACTTGCACCCAGATTTCAGTGAGGGCTCTCGAAGATACCGGCGGTCCGATGATATCTACAGCCTTGGCATTATTCTGTTCGAGGTTGCTCTCTAGGAGTTAGCCGGGACTTTCTGTCAGAGCGTCGCTCTAGAAAACACCTGTATACCCGGTATAGCTTAAGATATCAAAAACATGGCCCACGCTGAGCTCGCGGCTAAAGTCAGTGATTACTGCAGCGGTGCCGTTGTGAAATGCCTTGAAGGACTGCGTGGGCCTATTCGAAATGTCCGTTTGGACAACAATCAGCCCTATCGCGGAATGGGGGGAAATACAAGGGAGCATATAAAGGAGAGAATCCAGAGCACGGGATAGAGAGAGAGTGACCTCATGTGAAAGGTTGTACGACAGCTTGAAAAATGTGTAGGTTAAGGATAAGAGTTGAAGTTAATAGCGAAAGAATCTTGAAAATATATATAGTAGGTAGGCTAGACGCGAAAGAAGACTTCTACTTACTACCAATTGCTCCTCCATAAGAAAAGGTGCCACCAGCCAAACGCATGGATTATTAAAGAAGCTCCCTTTCTTCAACTATGACACCCCTCATAGCCAGTCAAAACGATTGAAAAGTAGCTTTAGGGAATTTATGCTTCCGAAGAGACTCAATCGGGTACAGACGAAAAAAGACGGACATTGTCAGTTCAACTTTAATGGAGGTTTCCAAGTCTTCCCGCCTGATTATCGCCAGTTGGAGTGAACTCGAGTCCATCCAATGAGAGGCCCGACTTCCATGCCTTATCAGAAGTTTCGGGGCCTACAAGAACTTTTACATGGCCCATGTAACCCGGGTTGCGCTAGTTATATAGTGGCTGTACTGACAAGGGGAGTAGAAGAGGTTTAGCGACGAGAAGATGTCCCTCACGAAGACGTGATTTTTCGACCACTGTGTTAGCATTGGGATGAGATGCTATCAAGTATCGATATAATACTCTTTATATCGCATTGAGTTTTGAGGCCGTTATGTATTCATGACTTTTTTTGCTGGCCTGGTTGATGGTCTCTCGTGGACATCTCATCCAAGACAATAATAGCAATACGCTTTGCTATAATTAAAGCCTGGCCTTTGATGGGATAACCCAGCCACGTTAGAGAGTGGCGGCTGAAAGGGATCTTGGTCCATCAAAGGCAGGTAATACTGCTCACCCTTAGGAAAAGTTCCTAACAAGGATGGGCCGAGCACACAACGTGCAGTATCAGACTGCACCCCCCATAGTTGTTTTTCTATCAGTTCTATTGACATGATGTTGACAGTCGAGCAGATACAGAACTAGATTTTGCTAGGATCTTTTGGCTTGTTTATTATATGCTATCCTATGTTAGGTCTATACGCTGCAAGAATCTCCGCCTCAAACCACGGCAAGTATACGTTTTCTGCCCACGCTGTGAGCTGTCTCAGCCCAGCGACAACCTGATAAGTCTCCACGATGGTTGACGTACTGCCAAACTGCCACTCCTTCCAGAGAATCGTCTTGTAGCCTTGTCGCGTCGATAGGACAAAGAGCCACCTATGTCCTTGCACAATCACTGCAGGGATGAAGCTCAGGCGAGCCAAAGCCTCATCGGCCTGTTCCGTCTCCTGCACCGTGGGAGGCCTGCCCGGTGACGCACGCTTTATCGAGAGGAGCGACGAGCGGAGAAATGCCCACTGGGCCGCGTGCCAGACGCCGATTTGCAACTCCGCTCCCTCGAGGTCCTTGTTCCCCGCCTTGGTCTCGATACTCAGAACTATTGGACGGGTCTGCAGTCGCTGGAAGTCTGTGTGATTCACAGATTTGGTTAGGGTGGTTCGGCAGAAGGCCTTGTGAGTTTCGAGCGACACAGCGTCCTTTTCAGCTGTGTCAGCGTAGACGCAGAAGTCAACCATCTTGATGCCAATCGACTTTGGCAGCCATGTCTTATGTGGCCGAGCTGTATAGCTATGAACAAGAGTTGCGTTAGTAAGAGGATCAGAAGTTGACTGAGGAAGTAAAAAGAGCTATTACATACGTTGTAGCGATATTAAAGAGGCCCCCCTTCTTAGTCCCAGGCTCCCTGAACACGGCCTCTAGCAAACGAAAGTGAACTTCGTCATTCCAGCCAGCTTCTTCAATTTTCAGCGCGATACAATCCGTCGTCCAGTCACGGACGAGGTCGATCTCACTTGGCGACGGGATGCGGCCTGGCAAATTGGTGAACGCGGTGGGTTTCTTGAAGGCCAAATCCCAATCTTCGAGGTCACTGTCCTTGATTTTATGACTCTGCAGGATGTCCTTGCGCCGGTCATCAGGGAGAATGCCTCTGCAAGTACCGATGCGGCGCATGGTTCTCAACAAGGCAGCGGCGTCTGGGTTCGGTAGGGCTTCGAGAGCGTCCACGGTCAGTGCCCTCGTTTCCATCCCTGTGTCGTCCAGGCCAAGCTCGAGAAATTGCCTCTTCAACGGCGACGTTGAGCGAGATGCGCCAGATGTGTTGGAGCCCGAAACGGACGGGGCCTTGGTCGGGTCCATTGGAGGCTCAGGCCGACCCCGAGGGGTGAGATCCAGATCTGGGAAAAGGTCGAGCCGCTGCTTCTTTCTGGTCGGGGTTTCTGGATCCTCCATATCTGATGCTGTGGGTGGTGGACTTGGTTCTTGTGGTGTCTTGCGCTTATTCAATCGAATTCCAGGTCCTATCTTTCGTTCAACGCTGGGTTGGTGCTGAGGAAGATAGTGACACGATTCAAATATGTTTGGTAGATTTTCAATCCAATCAATTACTCTTCGTTGCGCGATCATGGTTAGTTATCGCAATAATTGTTAGGCTTACTGATGCTTTGTTTATTTTGGCGGATTGACATGGATATTGGCGAGACA
Organism: Fusarium sp. NRRL 66088; assembly: GCA_013186415.1. Taxonomy (NCBI): domain Eukaryota; kingdom Fungi; phylum Ascomycota; class Sordariomycetes; order Hypocreales; family Nectriaceae; genus Fusarium; species Fusarium sp. NRRL 66088. Next base: position 14,919 of record JABCKD010001136.1, on the reverse strand, counting down.
ACGACGCGACGGTGCTTAGGTAATCACGCCTTACTTAATTAGCTAAATAAACCTTGTTCGTAGTAGGGGGGTGGGACCACTGCCTTTATTATTCACCAATCACGAAATAACAAATTCTCAAATACAGGGGTTTTTATACCAACAGACGCGCTCCGCGATGTTTCGTGGCATGGAGAAATAAACATAGCTATGTTATTTACATGCCTCTATTGCGGGTCTAAATTAATATCTCTCTGCTGGCCTAAACTCCTTCTATCTAAGGAGCTTTAAATGTGCTAAGCATTTAATTACGGGATAAATACTTAAGACTAACTAACGCGGCTGGCTGCTCTTGGCTCGACTTATAGATCCCGTGTATCTGTGTTGATGTCAGAGAAGGTAGGAAGGAATAATTCTCTCTTGTTTCTTATTTAGAGGCGCAGAGAGGATTCTGCGCCGCTGTTTGTTAGTATCCATGACCTCCATCGGGTCCAGGAGGCTGCAGTCGAAACAATCCCAAACCCACAACTCCAGGGTGATCCAGCTCCGTCAGTTGATGCCCTTTTTGCTAGGGTTCACAGTTTTGCGAAAACTCGTGGCTTCGGTATTATCAAGTCTCATGGTGTGATTCGACCTGGATAGCGAAGTCCATATGTCTTTAACAAAGGTCTCAAAAATCGGGTGCTTATGGATGATTATTGCCGAAGCCCTCCCTACAAGAAAGACCCTCTCGACGAGGAAATGCGTTAGGACACGATGTTGAAGGCTAATAAGAGAATAATCTCTAGATCGACCACACCCTCTAAACGGTCTCAATGTATCTTTTGAACTGCCCCAAGCATCATGTTAGGCTTTGAACCGCCTTCCACAACGCTGGAGCACGCTTCCAAATCTGCGACGGCCTCACTCCACTCAGTCAACTTGTGTCTTTGTGACACGTTGAAAGGTCAACAAAATCATCCTTGAGGAGTTGCCTAGCGACGCTGTCCTTGGAACTCAAGCGGTCTAGAGCACTGCGAAGGTCCCTTGGTAGTCGTCGGCGGGAGTATCCTTGTGCCTCGCTGGCTCAGGAGGAGTAGTGATTTCCATCTGTCAATTGATTCCACGCCATCCGGCTCTGAAGATGGCGTTCAATACGTAGTGGGGATTAATGTCGGCGCCTGGTAATCAAATCTCCAAACGGGTAGCAGTGGGACTGTAGCTAGGGGGCGCAATGGGCCGGATAGAGGATAACCGATCCTCGTATCCCCAGCTAACCGTGACTGGCGCCCAGTGATTTTCGATCAAACCCTTGTATGGGTTGATATTGGGCGCAAACGGAGGCACCAGATCAGGCAAGGCATCCAGGATGCCGGCCAAGAAATGTCGCCCTATATCAGATAGGTACGCCAGATCCGGCCACATGGAATCATCGGGAGTGTTACGAACAATGGCGTTGTTCCCTTCCAGATCAGTCCTGGATACATGATTGTGACCATAATTTCCCGCTAGTCCTTGGATAGGTTTTGCCATGAAGCAAGGCGTGATATCATGTTCGATACCTATTGATTTGCATAGTAGTCTGTTGAGCGATTAGCAGGTCAACCTCAGGACGTCGGACGGTGATGAAGCAGGCCCCCTGACTTGAAGATTAACAAATTATCGGCCATTTGTGTAACAGGGCTGGCCTGGAGGGCCTAGCAAGATGACATAGGCTAGCTCAAGGGGTTTCACCACTGGCATTATCAGGGAGGGTGTGACGCCTACTACTACGTATACACATGGGCCATCCTCTGTATGCCACGCTTCGATCGGGCACCCGGCCTCAATACTGGCATCAAAGAGAGCGTGGAAGTATTCCTTCGCCATCATCGGCCTTGTGATACTGTGGCAAAAGCTGCGGTCTGTGACGGGTCGAAGTGCGCTGGGTGCGTTTCTCGAGAGGAAGGCGGCAAGATCCAGTCGGTCGTGCGAGTTGGCGTAGCCGTCTTCAATCAGAGTCTGGAAGTTTTTAAACTCGAGCTCAACTATATGAAGAGCATTAAAAGTCAGCGGTCGCAATGTTCCAATAACAGAACACGATATCTGCTTACCTCCAGGGCGGAATGTATATCCTCGCGACGCCATGGTCTCGGTTAGAGATTGTGCAAGGCTCCGATCATCGACAGAAACGGGATTTCCAGCGACCCAGAGCCACAGCAGAAAAAAGGCCATGTTGTTTTCCCAGGGAAACCTCCGGCAAGAGTTCAGGTCGATCAGAGCAGTCATGTCTTCATCACCGCCGCCGGCGCCCTTCAGGCTGGTCTCCTCTGAAAAAAGGACATCATGCATATCCCAGTCATATATGGCAGAGCCCATTCCAAAACCAAATTGGATGCCCGAGAGGACCTTATCCTTATGCCCAGTTGTCCCTCTCAAGATTCCATCGCAGTCAACGCCGGCAACCTTAACTTTGGTATCATTCTCAAGCAGCTGGCGGATCTTGTCAATCGATTCCACACATGTCTGCTGGTTCTTCTGGCCATTCGAGGTCCCGTTGGTCGTGTCAGTTCCGGTCAGGATGGTCGTGAGATTGGTAGAGATGGTTCGTAACTCGATAAGGGAGGGAGGGAAGTTCTGGGCCTCCAGTTCGTGACAAGTATTATCCATCTCCAGGGACTAGGACATGGGCGTCCTCGCCTCGAACATTTAGCATTATCTCTACTTCATTGCAGCGGGTCGTGAAACTTCGTGGCGGTGGCCAGCAATAGTCATCCGGATACAGATTTACAATGTAGGAGAAGGACAGATTTACCAAGCATGTCGGCTCGGCTTTGTCGGTTGTCAAACACTGGAGTATGACCAAAGTCAGCACCATCAAAAATTGGCCCTTCTGCAACACGTCACCTTCTTGGATCAGGACCTTCCATACGTTGGCGTTGGTGGGTGACTCCACGGCACTGATGGCGGAATCTAGAATAGCGATCAATAACTGTTCGTTGACTCGTTGCTATCATACATGTCAGCTTACCTTTGAGCGATGAATGCACTTCATCCGAAATAGTCGTCGTCTCCTCTTTCTGGACCATCCACTGCTGCAGGAGATCCTGTTCTGTATCGGTCATCTTCTTCTGCGCGATTGCTCGCCCCTCTTGAATCGCCATGACCTCCTCCCTTGTGCCTTGAAGGAGCTGATCATGCTCAACCATATAAAAGACGGTCTCCTCCATTTCAAAATGATACTTGCCTGCCTTGAATGCACATATCTTGACATCATACTCCTCTTCTGTTACCTCGTAGAAAGTGATGACGTCCATCTCCTCAAAAAGCCAGAATCGGTCTTTAGTCTGGCCTGGCTTGGATCCGTGAATGTCAAGGCCGAATATGGTCATGCTAGGAGGCATAAATCCTCCAAGACTATCGACTTGATATATAGCCAAAGCTGAACCACCACAAGCAAAGGCTCCTGCAGGAGTGAATGTTCTACTGGGATCCTTCTTTCGTATGCAGAGGCGGTGTCGGGGATCAGCGGGTAGACATTCAGGCAGGGCCATGATGAAGCCCACGGTAATGGTAACAGCTTTGACCGACAGGAATAAATCTTTTAACGCCCTTGTCCTCATGCCATTGGCTTCTGCCACGAACGCAATGGATCAGGCAAGTAACTCGCCGTGGGCCGCTGGTTAGCCATGTATCGCCAAGCCTTTATCAAGTTTGTTGTGTCGAAAAGTGGCTGGCAACTTGAAGAGACGATTGGGGAGCTTGATTGATCACATATCCCCAAGAGCGTTCTCGATCTCGAGGAGACGACTGAGAAAGTCGGTTTGGGGCAAGACAAGACCGTCATACCACAAAGCAAGTGTATTGCCACAGGCAATAATGTTGTAGATTGCGCCAGCAGCTTTGACATTGTGAGAAGCAGCTCCGGTTGCGTGCTCAAGCTCGTTTCTCAATGCTGTGGCCCGGCACTTGTGGTTCAAGTCTGGATTACTATCTCTATACTCGACGAGGACGTACTGGTCAGCTCCAGCACGATACGTGACGTGGGCTCGGGTCTCGCTGGCTTCAACAGAAAATAGAACATCTTGCCCTGACTTTGAAGAACTTAAGCCAATGGCTTTGCTGTTAAAAGCAATAGTATTATCCTAGGAACGATTCTATACCGAGGACTCTAGACTGCCAGAGCGGTATCCAGGGAGATCTGACCCAGTGAGGGTAATCTCAAGGCATTCAATCCCAGGCTGGTTTCCAATCAAGATGTTTGCTGCCTGGAAAGCGATAACGCCCATGGGTTTTAATGTCCGAAGCCGTGTCCGGCTGATGGACGCCCAGGAAAGTCCTGGACCAGTGTGTAGGGTCCCCCAGAGATGCCATCAATGCTTCTGGGGCGTAATCAAAGGTTTCCAGAAACCTGGTCAGAGTAAACCCTCCTTGGAAGCCACCTTCATCCACGATGACAGGAAGGAAGACGAGGTTGACAGATGCCAAAGATGACGCTTTTACTCACAACACTCCTGACACCTGCAATAGTATTCTCCTTTGTGAGGCCGTAGTACATAACCTTGGCCAGCAAAGGGTCATAGGCAGGGCTCACTGTAATGCCTGCCCTCACCCACGTGTCTGTCCGAGTTCTCGCTGGCTCATGCCAGGACTGCGGCCAAAGATATTAGCCTCAGGTTCATGACAAACTAAGGTCTGGCTTTTCTATGAGCGCCATAGTGGTCTGCTTCCCGGGTTATACCGGACACATACGCTCGATTCTCGCCAAGCCAAGCAATAATAGGCGTCTCACAAAAAAAGTCTTGGCGGGGGGTTACCCCCCGCCAAGACTTCTATCTGACATGGCCTAATGCGTTTGCGTATGGTTGCGCATAAAGGTGTCGGCGCGTACTAACTGTGAATTAATCGTTTTCTCTATTCCACGAGTTCGTGGGCATCCTAACCTATATACCGCTCTAATGGAATGCTCAATATTGACGGTGGATATCAAGGCATATGTCTGGAAGCAGCTCAGAGGGAGCAAAGCCATTGCCGTGACGGGTGACGAGATTAAACTCTGTGTTAAAGGTCACCCAATCACTATTTACTATCACTCTGACTCACCGGGATGCGTCGAGGCCGCCAAGGCGACAAGGGAAGTAGTTGACGAGTTCAACAAAGAGAGGGGAATGTAGAAGATTAATAGGGAAGCCTAATTGGAGAATTGCTTCGAGAGCTATGAGGAAACCAAATTTTGATAACCTGACCCTCGAATAATGCCATGTAATCAATTAATTACACACGTTACCTAGGACGCCCTCGGAATGTAGTCTTTTCATACTAATAATACTCCTCAAAAAGAAACATTGCCCACAAATTCCTCAACTAAACGACCAAACGCCCTCGGTTGCCTTGACTAAGGGAAAGTAATTTACATCTTTCAACACAACAAACGTAGTATTAATAGTCTACGCCAAAGGCCATGATATTCCGGATACAAAGCATGGTGACAAGAGCATCACCTGCAAGTTTATGGTACGAGTCGATGAGATAGTTGACGGCGATAGTTGTGCCAATAGGTAATGTCGTTATCATGCCTCCTTGGGCAAAAGCCAATCTAATCCAGTGATTGCCCTACTCGGCCCCAAAGCCCCAGAGAACGCAACTTCCAACGTGGAGCGATGCTGGAGCAGCGAAGAGACAGAGGCGATGACACTCCTGGGCGGCCGCTGTGTTGGAATTGGGGTATGATACTATGACGTGTTGGAAATGTCTTCTTTATTATAGTTGACGCCGGGATAATCGACAGACAAGACCAGACAAGATCGTACGCTCCTTTCTTCCATAAATCATTCCTTGCCCACTTTGCTGGCTTTAACGTGTGATTGCATCGACTTTTGCATCCCCCTCCTCCTATCAAAATGTTTACCGCTATTGCGCAGATACGTGTTGTTATCCGTCAACCCGCCGAAATGATCAAGAGGCATTGACAGCCACGGCCGCCCATTCTTCGTGTCAAGATGGGGTGTTTCACCTACAGAAGTGATGAGAGGTCGATATTAGACGTGCTTCGATTTTCTTGTTGCTCTTCCTTCTTCGTCTCCTTTCCCCTTGCGTTGTTTTTCGAATAGGCTCACGGATGTCGTAGGAAACCCATATGCTCAGATTGTTAGTTATTGATTCCAAGGCCGTCAAGCAGTTCGGTCAAGTCGTGAATGAGTATATTCAAGGCACCCAAGACAACCCATTATAGATTGCATTAGGAGCTTTGATCCTATCTTTTACTGATGTTCGTCCTCATTCATACACCAATTCTCGCAACCGCTCTCATCTCACTATAAGCGTATAGAGCGCCGAGAGCGATGCTAGAGGTGCAATATTTAATAGTATACATGGAGTTGCCCCTCTGGTACCACAACTCGCCAAATGGTCTTTCTCCCTCGAATTCGACCTTGGAGACTTTGTCATCGAGTATCACTTGTATCGACTTTGTCGAGCTTTCTCACTTCGAGGCTCATATCATCTCGTTTCAAGCTTCAACGCCCCGATTCACTCCCTTTGGGGAAGACACCTTAGACTGCGGCCATGTCTTCAAGCAAGCCCTCCACATTCATCTGCTGACCTCGTTCAGCACAACACAAGAAGAGCTTGAGACTCCTCGAGTCAGGCAAAACATCTAGGCCGCGATTTACGATGCATTTTTACGCCTTGACAAGGTGCCTCCCTTTTATCGCACCAATTCGGGCCTCGATTGGGCCTTGGCTTGCCAGACTGATTTTCCGCGCCTATTAAAAATCATTACGCCATCTTGAACCATCAGTGTAATTACCTCTCTCCCCATATTTGACATTGAGCGAGATATGGATGCCTTATCGCCGCGCGGCTACTGAAAGTTTCTGTAATTCGTGACAATCGAAGAATCCATCGTCATCTGTTGGGCGCGCGGTCGTTGGCGTACCGCCCAAGGTGCGAGCATCTTGAGACAATGAGAGATACTAGACGGACCGTGTTGAGATTTGCAGACAATGGGGATGTGATGTTAACTTCCATAAGCTTTTCCCAGCATCACTCGACTTGACATGATTGATGGTCAGTGATTTAAAACTCACTCCAAGATTGCCCTACACATCACTCACAAAGTCTTGAAGCACGATCCTCTCCTTCTTTATCTTTACACTTCCGCACGGGATAAGTTTCGAACCTTGGGTGCCTCTGAAAATCTACTAGCTGAATATATAATTAGTATCAGAGCCTACCTTCATGGTCTTTGCGTGGAACGTACGTACCCATAAGTCTCTCGCCACGACAATGGTACACAATACTAACAGAGTCTTCTTACATAATTTCCCTACCTTATTACCGCCAATGCTCTTATCCCGGCCCTCCTAGCCGGCAACACCGTGATCCTCAAGCCATCACCACAGGCACTACTGGTGGTCAACGCATCGTCGGGATGTTCGATCAGGCCGGAATGCCCTCAGATGTTATCCAGGTCATCCAATCCGGTGATACTGCTACACTAAAGTAGCTTATCCAAGAGCCGGATATCCAATGCGTCAACTTTGATGGCTCCACAGCCTTCGGCATGGCCATTCGTGAGGCGACAGCTGGTCGAACCATCCCTATAAACCTTAAGCTCGGTAACGACCATGCATACGTACGAGCTGATGCCGACTTGAAGTATGTTGCTGAGCAAATCATTGACGGCTCCATCTTCAAGTCTGGTCAGACATATGAGCGTGTCTATGTTGACGAACTGTACACGATGCTTCTCTTCAGCAATTGAAAGAGGTCCCGTACGTCTTTATGCCGAGCAGCAAAGACATTACACTGACAGGGGGGTGCAATAGACACAAGCTTGGCGATCTAATTGATCCATCTGCCAACCTTGGCCCTGTCATCTCCAAATCATCAAAGACGGCCATTTTGGCACAGGTCCAAGACGCCTTGGCCCGAAATGCTGTCGATATAATCCCGGATACCCCGAACTTTAAGGACTGTCCTCCAAACGGAAACTACGTCAAGCCAACACTACTAGCCAATATCAACCATGGCATGGTTATCATGCGCGAGGAAACATTTGGTCCCTTGATCCCGGTGATGAAAGTATTATATCTCCACCAACTCTGATATAGAGTATGAGGGCGATCTCGAAAGTCACGATATTGAGAACTCCCAACCGAGTTGCACAACACCCACCGAAACTGGCAACGCAGGCCGATCTGGCAAGTCCGTGAGTCTGCAATTATGTCGAGTGTACGGCCTATGCTAACATAAATATCATGGGCACTAAACAAAACGACCGCGTCTGATGTTGTTTCCTCTGTAAGTGCTAGGTCAGCCCCATCTCTGCCTGGGAAGTTTACCGCGGGATAACGTGCATGCACCCCGAAACGTGTCGACTGGTGAAGTCTCTGGCTCTGCCACCCCACCAAATGTTCTTAAAAGCCAACTCTGCTTCGATACATTTGACGAGCATCTTGCGACCGAAGCCGTGGGATCAGCCAACGAGCCTAGGGTGACGATAGATAACAGGCACGCACAGGCCCGTTACTATTAATAATTTAATAATGTAATAATTTAATCCTAGACTTCTGCCTTAATTAAATCATAGCAGGTGCCACTATAGTTTGATCCTAATATAATGCTGAGGCTAATAACTATAAGGTGATGCCCGGTGTTAAATACACCTTTGCTGAATATCTCTCTTGCTGTTGTGATGAATTGTTTTCTTTAAAGACCTCACCACGATTGACGTTAGAGTCATTATTTTTCCATGTCCTATAGCTAGGGCACATTGTTCATGTCATTCCACAAGTCTCAGCTGAGTGGTAGTCGAGGACTACTGGATCTGGCTAGGTGGTTACCCAGGTGAAGATGAGGCAACGACGATAGCTCGATGCAGGTTGATTTCATTTGACAGGCTAACTGGTCTGAGACTTTTACCAGCCTGTCAATCAGACCGTCACATATTGAGCCAACCTCACATATCGTATGACTCGCGGAGTAGGGGCTGAGGTAAAGGGTTGGTGAGTCACTTCACCGTGTGACGATGAATCAAAAAGGAATATAGGAATATGAGGCCGGCTGGATGACGGAGCCCTTAATATATGTACGTAGGTTATTAAAGAATATACACTCCATCCCCATCACTCTTTATCTCGTATATGCCGCTTATATTTAGATCGTAATAACAGTCTATATATAATGGATTCGGGTATTCATATTTGGACATGGTGTTGTCGCAATGGAGATGATAGAGTCGTGAATGATACTATTTAAAGTGATAGTAGGGAATTAACAAGGTACTTATGGTCATGGATTTTTATGCAGGTCTGTGTTGACACATGTGTCTTTTCTTACTATGATCGACGGCGTCTCTCAGAGAATCTATTAAGATCAAGAACATTGGCAACACGATGAAAGAATTTGCCTCTATCAGAGAGGTCTTCGATTTATCTAAACCAAAGTTCATTCGCCGCTTTCTCAGTAGCGAGCTTACTCGCAGAGTAAGCAGGCACGCCGTCGACCGGTGTTCCCAAGGAATCCAAATATGGGATGGCAGAGTTCAATTGAGTTAACGAGGCTGCGAATATTTGAAGTAGCACACCTCACCCACTCATACCAAGTGACAGATGCCGATGGCGACACGATTCCGTGTTGACGAATTCACCAAGTGAAGCCACTCGCTTGAACTATGTTAATCACTTCTACTAGCCAACATCTATGCGATATTGATGACTGCTCGTTTTAGAGAGCGGCCTATCGTTGAAGACGAGTGAGATTGCTTTGATCGGGAAAAAGGAATAACGATCTACCCCGATTGAGCCACAATGGGCGTGGAAAGGTCTGTCCCATTTCGAGGCTTATTTGGAGATAGCTTGGTTCCTAGCCAGCCCAAGTTGATCTCAGCCATGGCCAGGGCTTGATGCATCTCATTTCTAGCAACATCGACCTATTGGGCTTTGTGGAATAATGCTGTACATCTTTTACTCATCTGAGATGGGTAGCGCTAGAGTCCGCAACATGAAGTTGAACGCTGCCTGAAAGGTTGCTGCTTGCTGTCACGCACCCTTGGTATTGGAATGCTCGTTGAAGAGAGCTAAGAAAAGAGACTTTGTTGTACCGCCCTCAGGGAGCTCAGTAACAACGCAAGCTTTGGAAACTATTATACGATATCATGCTTGTCAGAGCAGGCAGCTCGGTGTAGGCACGTGAACAATATAGAGATGCAGAACAGACAAGCAATAGATTGACGCGCCAGTTCATTAAAAGAGCAACAAGCACAAGGATTTCACGTTGTTATGCGAGATGGACTGCATATACCACCAAAGATGGGCTTGGGGTATTAGACTGACCCTGTAAGATCGCATCTGGGACGAAAAGTAATCGTGCTAGACTGTAGAAGTTGTTGGTAGGAACCTATAAATTTAGGAGGCTGGAAAAAATGAGTCTTCGCTCAACAGAGCTCAGCTGATCCCTTTTCTTTTGGAGAAAAGGGGGAGGTAACAGGAGCCACTTGATCCATGATTTGAGTTAGTTGGGCACACCGGGTATCAAGTACCCTACAATGGTTTGACCCAATCAAGATGATACTGATGAAAACATTCCTTTTCTTGCTAACCATCTTTGGTTATAAAAACTCACGAAATGTGATGGATTTCCTAACGCAACATTGCAAAGATCTGTCGACACCTTCCTTCTGCCCGCATTCCTAGTAATTTCGATCATCTCAAGTTGTCAGAATGAAAGCTGCTCGAGATGGGCTTGTGGTCCGAGTGATTGGGCTATCCGTTTCCGGATTAGTGTCCCTCCTTTCCTTCGTAACCGCAACTGAGGGCTGCACAGAGCGCATTTATCATGCGTTGGACCTCGAGCTGGCATCCGACAAGTCGTGCTGCTCGCCCGGAGTAGACATGTTGGGAAGCAATGAGAGCTGGGTAGGGTTTGTGAGTGGCCGTGAAAAAGTCGCTCTGCCTTCTTGCATATGACCTGTCTTCGGGCCAGGCAAGGCCCTTTGGTGGGCCAACGCAAGTGCTGAGGCGAGGTGACGGTCTGTTTTTATCAGCTGGCGAGCGCATTTCAAAGCAGTCTGGAGGATCATCATTCTCATCACGGCTCTCGTTATGCACTCGCCTCGACTCTGTTGACCGGTGCGCTGTCTTTCCGGTATGGTCTTGGCCGGGTCTGGTGTCAGTGTGTCAACGCGTTGGACCTGTTTGCCTGGTCTATATAGGGACATGTGATGATCGTCACGGAGGTATATGTCTGATTTCCTCCATTGAATGCCTGAAGTGCCTTTGCCGATTGAATCATGAAGTCCAGGCAGGGAGCAAAAATGGTGGTCGAGCTGGCCTACAGGCACGCCGCCCACACCTTCGGTTCCATATTGACATATTTCAAGGCAGGCCGTTGAATTGTCTGATAACTGGTCTGAGTTGCTCGATGAATGCCGCGATTGTGTTCTACTATAGAGATTGGTCGGACTAATTGGACTTCTGCGGCGGCTTATATTGGCGGTATGAATATCAAGGGAAGGCGTTGTAGGGCTTCGAGGTATGCTGTATTCGCCGGGGGAACGACAACAACGATGGCGATGTGCCTTGATATAACTTGAGGCCAATTGAAGACGACTGGTCGGAGTTTTATCAATTGCCATTCACGAATGTGTCGTGGAGTGTCATGGATTTTAACCCTGGGAATGCCAGACCGAAATCGCTGACCTCTGCATCACCAGCACGCCTTTTGGCGTCTCGATCGGTGATTCTGAGACTAGGACGAGAGTTACCCAAACCATTTCCACCTGTGGCAAGATTTACCGGTGCGACATAGAAGACACTAAAGCCACTGTGACCATCACAAGCGCCACGACTGAGAGGGTTCCGGAGGCAACGGGAGCCATAGATGGCGAAGCAGAGTATAAAGAATGCCGCTGCAACGATTGAGATTCCAACATCAACAAGGCCTTCTCCGGAGACCAAGAGCGGGAGGCGATAGACGGATTCTGTGACTGGACTGTGATAAAAATTCCAAGACCATGGCAGGGAGGGCTTTGGCAGGCTCACCACTTGCGACTGGGTGGGTCACATCAGATGAGGCCTATGGCAGCAGCTTTATAATGGCAGCCATGGGCGTGTCTCTTTTATCCTTGGGAGCTCGACGGACTGTAGTTATGAGGGCAACAATGAGGGGCTTGGATGAAAGAGACCGTTACGGTTGTATTCATTTGTCCGAGAGCCTTATGTTCTATTATCGAATCATATACTTTTGCTATTGAATCGTGTCCTACACTGAGCCTTCTTCATTCACAAATCACTCTCACACTCCTTCTGGAAATGCACTCATGCCCCCATCAACCAGCGTCTTCTGCCCACTGGTTAGTATTTCCACGCTCACACCTTGAACAAGTGCTGAGGCATCTGCTATCGGCGGGCTGACAGCTCGTGTAACGCCTCCAAGGCGAGCCCGGGCGAATTGTTTCCCATCTAACCACACTCCGTATTTGGCGTACGTGATGGTGTCGTGGTCGTTGATCTTCTGCCCACCAGCATTTCCATCGCCCGTGCTCGGCACCATGTCCATCTCTCTCATCCCCAAGCCCCGAGTCACGGCAGTGAGGCCAGGCATGAGGTAGCCACGCTGCAACGAAAGCTGCAGTGGTTCGCCGCGGGCTTTCAATGAGTTACTCCACTCGGCGCAGGTCTCGGGAGAGCCGAAGCAGACGATCTCACCGTCATTGATGACCAGCTGGAGGTTCTCGGCGTCGCCATCTTTCAAGGACTTGGAGAGGATGGGATGGTTATCGACGAAGGACTTTTGTATCCCACTGATGATGAATCCTTGTCCTGGCCTCGCAGCTTGGGTCCGAATCCTCTCTCTGACATCAATGTCCGGTTCGTAACGCACTTGAGGCTTGGCGTCTGTATTGTCACTTGGAATACCAGATGTAAACGTCACTCCCGTGCTTGCCTCGACGTTTTTCTGGTCTAATTGTGGTTGGCCATCGATGAAGACTTGGAGCGGCGTCGCCCCCCTGGAGAGAGGGTGAGAATCCCACACGACGACGTCTGCGTCCTACCCAGGACGGACGTAGCCCACGCGGTGGTCAAGGTCGATGGCCTTGGCAGGCACAGACGTCACGGCTCGTAGAGCTGCCTCCTCGGGGAGGTGAAAAGAATGAGCAACGGCGGCCTGTGACATCAAATACTTTGCGTTGAGCTGACCGATGTTGTGGTCAGATTTGAAAGCCACAGGAACCTCGTGGCGATTGAGAATGCGGCTCGCGTGGAGGCTCGGATAGTAAGACTCCTGCTTGTATAGACTGAACTCGACCCATGTGGCGATTGTGATATTGTCCCCGTGTTGCTTCAACATCTCGGGAATCTGCCAAGCAGATGTTGCGTGATGGAAGGCGCTGATTCGGAACCCAAACTCGCGACTGATTCGTAGCATCGTCTCCATATCTTCCGTTTCATAGATGTGGTTGTGTACGGAAACACGGCCACGAAGGACTCCCACCGTAGACTCTAGGTCAATTCGCGACGGGAACTTGCCGTGGTCCCGGATGAATTTGACCTTGTCTGAGTTGCGCCATTTTGAACTCTTTGAGATTGCAGAACAATAATCGTCTTGCTTGTCCTTGAGCTCCTTGGCCTTTTGCAGATGCTGCCGGAGATGCATCGCGTTGCCTTGGCGAGTGTAGCTCCAGCTGGCCTTGGGATTTTCGCCAGAGGCCATCTTCATGTATCGTCGTCTCGATTCGTACGGGACGCCCTGTTCAAGCAGCAAATCTTGTACGACAGGTTCGCCGTGTTCTCCGGAAGCCAAAACATTCTTGACGGCAACGCCTTCCCCTGCCACGAGGTTTGCGGATCCGGGGAGAATCAACGACGATGTAACCCCGCCGGAACAGATGAGGGAGGTCGATGTGTCGTATGGCTTGAGGGCGTCGAGAATGCGGCCCATGGCCGTGATGGACTTGGTCTCGGGATTGACTTCGTTGACGTCGTCGGCCATGTCAGTGGTCGGCCAAGCCACTGAGAGATGATGTGAATGCATATCGACGAGACCTGGGGTGGTCCACCGGCCGCGCAAATCGAATTCGATGGCGTTGGGGTCGTGATATCTGTCGCGTGCGTTAACGACGGAAATAATGAGGCCTTTGGATAACACAATGTCCATCGGATCGGTATGTATGCGATCACCGTCAAACAGAGTTGCATTTCGTAGAATCATGGTTCCTTCTTGGCCACGAGATGGAGACCATCGAGGGTTCCTATGTCGAGATGAGCCGGGCTTCTTGGGGAATTCCGTTATCAGGTTGCATTGAAAGAGAGCTTCCTCGAAGTGCTCCAGAAGGCGGGAGTCTGAGGCGCCCGACGAGCCATCGAGATGACTCGAGTAGCGGGAGACACGGTTGAACAGACATAGGCAGCACGCCACAACAATGACAGCAGCTGCAGTGGCTTCAAAGACGGATAGATGCCGTACAAGAGACATGAGGCGGCGGATCTGGTGTTGCCCACGGAGGAGGAGGGGGGGAGCACTCTGTCCCGGGCAACAGTGGTGGCGTGGGGCCTTGTCCATTCTTGCTCACGCGAGGTTGATTGATGTGGCATCCCCTGGGCACGAAAAGGGTGGCCGAGACGAGGCATATCTACCTTGGCAGCATACCGGGCGGACTTACAGCATCTTCGGGGAGATTCCGGTTTAAGAGATATGAAGGAGAGAGGCATGCTCCGCTGCCGAATGATGGACTAAACCTATTCAGGTGCACGAGAACGGTATAGGTGTGACGACTGTGAGGGACCCTGGTTGAGTAGCTGCATATCTAGGGTAACTTGCTATGTTATAAGTAGCTTTAAATTCTAATGTTATATATAACGTCAGTGATACATGTTAGCTTATATTATAAGAAGCTACAATCCAAGCAACCCTACCTTCACTTTTATACCTTCACGCGCAAGTGACACTATGAGACAACCACGATGCCCACTCCCGCCC